>JBBBVT010000021.1:21570551-21585783 GCA_037177035.1 Craterocephalus eyresii
AGTTATATGAATGTACTGAGAGATCGCTGCCCTTTTGTGCAGTATTCTTGAAAAGTATTTTAATCACATTAAAGTAGCCTATGGACAAGAGGTTAAGTTTTAAAAATTCTCCTTAAACTGTATAAAAAATGGGCACATTCGATTCCCACATTTAGGCCAGTGATCGGATCAGTGATCGGTTTTTTTAAACTCTCTGATCCGTGATCGGTGATCGGCCCCGAAAAACCTGATCGTGTAAAGCCTATGATTTACTGTCTATATAGTCCATTTTAGGAGGTTCAAGGAAATCTGAATACTTACAAGAGAAAGAAATGAGCAGTGGAGTGAAGATTAATGTATTGTATCTTGCTGTATGTTTGATTTCGAGGGTAGCAAAATTGTAAAATAGGTTAAAACAAGACCCCCCATGAAAAGAGGAAACTTTTATCTTTTCTTTATTTGCAATGATGTGATTTGATCCAAAGCTTCAGAACAGCTGTTCGGTCACCTTTGCAAAAGATTATTTTCTCCATTACGTCTTGCTTTGACCGAGCAATTTGCTTAATAATTGTTTGTGCACAGACTAAAAAGATTTTTTTTTGCTGCCCAACATCTCTTGACGCGTCCTAATTACCCAAGAGACAAAACTGGAGAGCCATGAAAGCGTCTAACAGGCTCTAAACGAGGGGTTGTAATGTTTAGCAATATTTCTGACAGAGTAATCTGTCTAATTAAGATATTATCTCCACCAATCATAAAAAGGGCAGAGAGATTCCCACATAGGGCCCCAAGAAGAGATCAGCTCAGAGCTTAGGGCTTTATCAAAAAGTGATTCTTCATCTATTCTTAGAGCTGAGCTGTCAATCATCTCCTCGTCAGCCTCTCAGATTCATATCAGACCCTGACTACGACAGCTGTTACATAACTATGTCTAATCCGTGAGTAAGATGCAGTGATTGGATGCAGACACACACATAAACACACACTCTGGTAGGAGTCAGCAGCTGCCACGCACACAGAAACCCTCAGCACTTTTCCCTTACAGCCGTCAGAGACAGACAGCGGAGGCCTGAGCTGAATCCAGTTCAAGCACCAGAGTGCAAATGGCCTACTTAGAGTTTAAACGGAGTAATTAGAAACCTAATCGGGGCTCACTTTCTCACCCGTGATGAATGTAATGAAATGCTGTGCTCCCGTCTTCGTAAGTGACACTCGCACTGATCCAGACTGATGTGGCCCAGAGCAGCTGTGGCTGCTCCTACGTGAACCGCACAACCAGACGGTTTCAGTCAGAGGTCATGAAATACAAACAATGCAACAGATAGATGCAAAACTCATTAAACCTGCTGGCATCATTTACATAAGTTGGACAAAAACAGTCAATCATTTTTTTTTCAATCATTTTACTTTAAACAGTAAGTTGGATCCAGGTTGGTGGTTATCAGGAATTTTCTTTTTGTTTATTTTGTCGAGACACTGATAAATCTGTGTTTCTCAACATTTGTTTGAGAAAAGAGTTTGTACCGTAATATATTGACAACAGTCAAACTTAAATCAACAAATGAATGCATTATTTTTGCCAATCTTTTGACATGGTTTTAATTTGTTTTGTCAGATTTTTTTTGCATTATTTGCTTTTTAATGTTTTTGTTTTCCTCCCTGCTGTATTTTCCTGTGTTTCTATTTGCTCTGTTAGGCCTTTTGATTCATCCAATCATTCCTTATTAATCTACTCTGGTTTCACAGAATAATTAAAACATCTCAACATAAAATTTCAATCTAAAACCCACCCACACGCACAGTTACAATACGTTAAGCAACAACTTCAGAAGCAAAAATATCATGTATAAAGTTGTTGCTTTTTGCACACTAGGAGAAAAAAAGAGTACCGATTAATATTTTCTTGTGTGTATTGTACTTTAGTTAAGTACCATGACTACATTCAGGCTACATTGAGCATCTTACAACACATTAAAAGTGAAAAACATGTTTTTATATTGTTCTGGTTGTTCACAAGGATGATGCATGCAGTATTTACCTGCCACAAGTTGGTCCTGACAGAGATATTCACTTTCAGAACGTATCAAACTCTCTATGCCCTAAAAAAATCCATTTTGTCTATAATAATCTGAATTATGTTTGAGATTGTCAATTATTATATATGCTAGCTTTGTATAACTCTGTGGTCGTAGCTTTTTGTATCAGTGATTAAGGCTAATACAGTTTTTCCTGTTGTGCCTGAAGTGATGGAGAGTGAGCAGCAGCTGTCACTGGTCAGTGTTATTCCTGCCAGCCGTGCTGATTCCAGGATTTCATGGAAAATCCAAATATTTAGTCTGAAGACTGGTTAGTTGCTGGGCTTCATAATGAGCTTACTGGACATAATTCATCCCACAACCTTCTCAGCCCAAGAAGATGTGCAAGAATGATGACAATGAGGAACATGTTAAATGTCATAGAAATACATTTCTATATAATCATTGTCAGTTTTGAGGACTTTTAGTCATTACTATGATTATATTTGTCAATGTAAATCAGGAGTAGTGTATTTAGCCAAATGTGATCAAATCTTTTTACTGCCTTCAGGTAGGTGAGTCCTGTGGGCACGTCCAGGTGCTTTATAGAAATTCTAACATAAAAATAAAGTTGCTGAACATGTAAAACATCAATGAAAGCCTTTTTGTGTGATGTTTTTCTTTCACTCGCTGAAAGGAAATCATCACCACTAAGAAACCACACTCTTCATGTATATGAATCTCCCCACTTTTATAATATTGTGAAATGTGATCTGTGATGTGGCAGTATTAGACGGCAGTATTAAACATCTTCATGCTTTTGCATTTGATTTGTTGCCAAATTACATAAATACCATATTACATAAATATGATTAATGTGGTACAGATGATTGGTTGGACATTAATGAAGTTTATCATAGAACGAAGGTGTTTATAAATTAGACAGGACAGTAAAAAGACGTTTGAGTCCCAAGGATTTTTTATGGAAAAAACATTTTATTTCTTCACCTGCAATGCAAGTGTAAAAATGGTAAGACAGAAGAAACATAACATAAAAAATAAAAGAGCAGTTCTGATGTAGACATCACAATTTATCTTTGTCAAATCTATTATCTAACAGACTTTAAAATAAATATTTAACTTTCTTAACGTAGAGAAAAATTACAGGCAAAAAGAGTTACAATTATTTCATGAAATATTTTACTTTTATAAAAACAAGCAAATAAAAAATAACCAAAAAGTTTCCTCAGTTAAATTTGGGAAAATTGTAGGATTCCCATATTTACGACTGTACTGGAATGCAGCGTTGCTCTGGGCTGCCTGCGGTCGTGTGGCCCGCAAACACAACACGTCATTGTGGTGAACAGCTGGCAGGGAGCGGCGTGTTTTTCTTTGTGGGCTCAGTAATAAGGTGTTGGTTTACCAGCTCCGGGGATGTGGGTTCTCCCTTTGTAACGCTTAACCGTTGACTTAGTGGTCTTTGTCCGATTTATATTTTAATTATCTGCTAAACAGCGGCTGAAGGCCATGTGGGAAAGATCCGAGGACTGACCTCAGCAGCTGTCAATCACACAACAAGGAGGATGAAAACGAGTAGGATGGAGAAGAGGTAGCAGGGATAAAAAGTTTCTGTCACTCTTTTGTTGATCACTTACAATTTATTGATGTTTTACCCCCCAAAATGTTCAAAAAGTTTAATTTAACCTTGAAAAGATTTTTTTTAAACCGCAGCCAGCTTAAGCGACAGAGTTTCTGCAAACATAATATTGTATATGGACATTAATTTTTATAGTAGCACAGTTTAATAGGTCACGATTTTTAAATACACACTTATATTTGTGTGAAACAGGGACGTTAAGTGCGGGGTAAGTATTTTTGTATTTGGGCGCCATCTGTTGGTGAATAAATGAACTACAACCCAAGATATTTTCTCACCTAAAACCGCATGTTTTCTATTTAAATGCCTCTTAAGAAGACTAAAAACCATTATTTTAAATAGCAGATTAAAAAAGATTATTTTGAAATTGAATTTGCTGTTTACATAATGAATGGAAGAAAGCTGACTTTACTGAAAATAAAACATATATTTAGTTCCATGACTCAAGCTTTATGTAAAACATTGATTTGTCATTCTACAACTTCATTTCACTTTTCCAAAAACATAAAAAAAGATTGAAAAAATTTGACTTTTATAATCTTGTGACGTATGAATTTTACCTCTGGTCCAGTGGAGTAATGAATTGTTTCCTCCTGTTTATTTCAGAAGCATTGAACAAAGGTCATAATGACGGAAAACAAAGAGAAGAAGCAGAAAGCTCAGCCTGCAGCTCAGAGGAAGCCCTCTCCTGCTGCCTGCTTGTCTGTGGTGAATATTAAGTGTCAGCCAGATGATTTGTCCTTGTGTTTGTCCTCCTCTGATACTTCCTCTCTGGGCGTCACGTCCCCCATGAAGAGGCTAATCTGCTCCCAGTGGGGCTCCTCCCGATGAAGAGCTGGGAAAAAGCACTCCGATATACAAGCTATTGTTCCTGAGTCAGAGCAGACCAGCCCTGCTTTTATCTCAATGATAGATACTCAAATGTTATATGCATGGGTTTAACATATGTAGGTGTATCGCAGAGATAAAAACATATCCAAAGTCATAAAGATAGTTTGCATTCCTGTAAATATTTAAGTCTTAGTTTAATTTGGTGTTATTTCACTGATCCCGTAAAGGCCTTTTGTACTTATAGGATAACAGCAAGCTAACCTAAACATGAAGCAAAAGTTGCTATTAGTATGTGTTTACAAAAAGTCACTGTCTGGCCAGCAGTGGACGGCGGTCAGAGCAGTGTTTAGAGAACCAGAGGAAGATGGTGGAGACAATAAAAGCCAAATAATATCATACAACTAATTTTAATGAGAAATTAAAGCCAATGTTGGAAGATATTTTTCTGAAGCTACTGCAAGACTCGCAAACCCCAAAACAGGTCATACCAAGCAAGCTTATAACTTTTTTTTTCAGAAATATAAGGATGTTGTAAAGCCCCGTTTTACACATTTATGCATATGTGACACCTAGCTTAAATAATTACAGTTTCTAACTGCTTGCAATTTATTCTATAGTCCATATATCAGATTTCCTCATATGAAATCAGGTGGTGGAGTTATACATCAAAATGTCGTGGTTTTGTACCATATCTAGGGTAGAAAGTCATCTTAGAAGAGAAAGAACAATTATCTTAAGAAAAGGGATCAAACTCGTACATTATTTACCAACATCAGAGTGCAAGAAGTTTAACCTACCTATCAGGTAAGTTTATGGTGGTCATCAATAAGCAGAGGAAGATGGCATTATTAAATTCCTTCCCCCCAAAAAAGAGAGGGAAAAGAAAGAGAGGAGTGACAGCGCCTCCCATTTCTGCCGTCTTTCAGACACTGAACTGATGCACTGGAACAAAAGAGAGGAGGTCTGAAGTGGAGCAGGACTGTCTCACTGTTTGATGTCCCCGGGGAAGGCAGAATCATGTAAGCCCCCTGTAATTTACTGTTTGGGGTTGCCTGGGCAGGCCTAATTCCCATGAGGACCTTCTCCCAGTGTTTTTATAAAGTTGGGATTTGTAAAGCTGCTCTTGTTGACCCCCTGCAGGTCATGAGGGCAGTGGTGGCGTGACCTTCCTGAGGACTTAATATGAGTGTCTGTATGTAAAGACGCATGTCTGAGGATAGGAAGCTTTTTACAGAGACTCTGCATAGAATAATGATTATTTTTTAAATGTGCAACGCTGTAAGTGTGTGACTTTTTGCCCTCGGAGAAACTATGAAAGCCCTGATGTCTCTAAACATGGTAGCCACAGACAAGAAGGAAATGTACTTTTTAGAAATGCTCTGTTGTATTATTGATGAGTTGTGACTGAAAGAGTGCTACTTATGGTAAATTTTATCTGATCTGGAAAACCTCACCAACAGGCCATAATAAGATTATAAGAACTTCACAACCATTTTTACAAGAGCTTGCAGAATTTATAAGGAAAAACTTTGATGAAAATTTTTAAAAACTGCTGCAATTCAATATGATCCAAGTGAATCACAATAGAGACTATATTCATAATAGCGTCTTTATTTAATGGGCAGTGACTTTGAATGCAAAATATCCGTGGACACCTTAATAATGTTTTCTAATTCAATGATATATTTGCAAAATGCCACTTCATTCCAGTGAGTCGTCAGTTCACTGCCACTCACTGATGAATAAATAAATTATAAAATTGAATATGCACTGTACAGTATAGCGTACTGTTACCATGTTTGCTTCAGTGACAAACGGAACAAGACAACATGACAACAGTCATTTTACATTTATAGAAAGTAAATAAAAATAATTCAAACAGATTTAAAGAAGCATAGCTAATTACATTAAATTCAAATAACTTTTATAACCCTGAATACAGGAAAAAATAAGGGAAACTCACTGTTCATGTCTGCAGAGGAACAATAATATATGTGGAAAAAAATGAATGTTTTTCCTTCTTAACAATTCATGCCTCAGAGGGTTAACATTGAGACACAGATGTTAGATGAAATTACATGGATTTTGTTAAACATTCACTTTGCCTTTATATCTGGACATGATTGAGAATCCTGGATCATCCGCAGCCTCCCATTCAATCATGATATGGACACAAGCGCCTATACCCCAAATCTCACTTTCATGTTGCTTCCTGTAGTTAAACATTATTCGTCTCCATCATCCATCATAAGATTTTTCTAAAACAGCTCTGTATGATTCTGCCCTTCCTCGGTCCCGCCGTTTAACTTTGACGGAGTTCAGACGTGCCCCAGGAGTCCCTGCGGTTCTTAACTGTCACGGTCAACTCCTGCCTGATCCAGGAACAAGGAAGGTCAGGATTAGGTGGGGATGTTTGCTCTCTGTGGCCCTCAGTAACCTTCAACCTGCCCTCCAAACCGACACGCTGGCTGCTGCTATTGATGCGGCTGCAAAGGACAACAGCGTCCAGAGAAGCTGTCAAATCCCTCTTTATGTCCACTGAGAGAATATGATGAATTGTATTTGAGAAATTAGCATGAGCAAACTGCAACATTTGGTCAAATTAATGCTAATCTGTGGCTCAGCAGCACAAAAACGTGCTCTTTTGCATGACTGAAAATGGGGAAATGACACATGCACAACACTCTATTAAAAGTGTTGGTTTTCCTATTTGAAATGTCTCACAGATTTCATGAAAAGGACCTTATTCTGAAAGTAAATGTTGCAAACAAGGAGTTCAACAATGTGAGTTTAGCAAGCTCACGTTCCTCCGATGAGCAAAGCAGCGGTCAAACAAGCCAAGAGGAGGATGTGAGAAGTTGTCACGAGTTTTATTTCAGATTAAATCTGACTTCATGCACAAAAAAAAAACAACTTAAAAACACTGAGTGATGTGATGGCATTGACTTTTCTGTCCCAGAGATATTCAAGTTTTAATTGGAGAATGTAGTTCCCAAAAACCTTGACCCATCTGGTCCCTCAGACGAGCTTCTACATGACCCAGCAGATGGAAGTCAGGAAAAGTTTGGAAGTCGATGATGTCCTGTGTGGATGGATAAAAGTTGGCATTAAGACCCTTCATGACAAATCCTGCTCCTCTAAGTTTACAATTTTGTGGTTTTCATGGCATCGTTGCTGCGTGTGTTTGGTATCATCAAACTAAGGACGGGAGTGTTGATACTTTGGAGTCGATACCTTAGTACCAGCCAGTCAAAGTATTGACACTGATACTTTTTTCAGTATCAACGTACCACTCTGCTGATAAAAAACATGCTATCTGATTTCCATTCAGAGTTTTGAACAATAAAACTGCGAATGAAGCCCAGATACAGTCTATTCTTTGTGTCACATGACATGGCAGCCTATCAGATGTCAAAATGTTTTGATATTTCACTGACTTAATGGAGGTTATTGTGTGATTTATTATCCATTAAGACTGTGAATTATCTTATATTAAAATGTACTTTCATTATTTTGTCATTTTTAAATATCTAATATTTAAACCTTAAGGGGCAAAAAGTATCAGTATCTGCATCAGTATCCTTGAAAAAGTACCATAACCTAATTGTATTAACATGAAAAATGGACGCATCACCCATCCCTACATCAAACCGTGAACATCTCTTTTTGGTCTTGCATGGCAACTGCAGTCTTCACGACGAAAACACAGCAGCAGCTACAGCTTTATCGCCCAGTGAGATTCAATTTACCCACAATGTGACAGAAGTAAACAACCACCTGAAGTTATTTATCAATCTCTATCTAAATGGTTGCTGCAAACTCTCACTCAGCTCTGTTTGATCCAAACAAAAGGTTTGAAAGCTACTTCCAAAAAAATCCTGAACCTTGGAGCAACCTAGATCAGTTTACAACCTAAACAGTTAGAGAAGCCACGAACAACATTGATGTAATCATGAACAATCAGGAGCATGTCTGATACACTCTCGGGTCTACAATGAGCTTGGACCAGCACTTCATGTTAGACACAACTGATATAGATGTTAGAGTCATTATTTAATTGTTTTCAACTGATTCCAAATAAATCATTGTCTTTCAAGTTGAATTAACTAAATCATTTTGGATTTATTTTATTTGTGTAATTTATTATACTGATACTGTAAAAAAAAAAAATGTATTAGAAAATGTTGATCCAGAGTAAAAATATGAACTGCTGGTAATCTGCTGGTGATGACATGGTTGCCTGTGCTGAAATGAATGAATGAATGAGTTCATGTTTGAGGACTGAGCAGACATAAACATCACCAATCCACCCATCAGATGGACTCTAATCTGAATTTCGGTACTGGCCAGTGTCAAAGCCAAAGGCGCTTGTCCGTTTGCATTCATTGACAGGATCTCCGGGTTATTTGTCAACACGACTGGAATAGCTCGGGTAATCTCCCCTTCTCGTCTACACACTGATTGATAATTGATCCCTGTTCAAACAGTCTCTTTGGGTCACAGTTGCCTTTGAATGCCAAACGAGTCATTCTGCCTCATCCTGCCACAGCGGCCTAATCCCATAAACGAATGGGAATGACTGCCGTCCTCTGGTGATGTCAACCTTTCACTCCTCCATTTATCTCAGATTGTTTACTGATGAGGCCTTCGCCATGATCAGGGTCGCTCGCTGAGACCTCACTGCTTCTGTCAAAAGAAGAATCTGAACTCTGACTGCGAGAAAAACACAAAATCCCAAACAGCAACAGCTGCAGATGAAAAGTAAATGATTTGTTTTCATGATCATTCATGAGCAGCACACAGCTCTGAGCTCTTTCATCAGCGATCATGTTAATGCCATAACACCAGACAGCTAGTGTTATATGACAGCCATGTGTTGGGTTGTTTGGTTCGGATTTATTTGGACCAATCTTTATTAAAGATGGTCATAAATCATAGTTTATTGCCCACAGTAATCTGCAGAAAAATCAGACTTCATTAAAGTCAATTACAATTATTCTAGTCATTATGGCATTCTTACTTGGCACTTCATTTAGTTCCATTCAGAGCTTCTATTGTAGTCTAATTTGTTTGTTGTAAAGCAATTTTTATCATTTTATTATAAGTGTCTTATTTTCTGCTTTTTTAAATTCATATGTCAGATTTGAATCAAACCTGAAGGACCACATCAACCAGATCAGGTAAATAAAGACCAAAGTCGAATATTGTGACACTTTCTATTAAATCATTACCTGTAACATAAATCGGGCTTCCAGCTCTCTCTGGTCTGTACGCTCCTGTCCTCCTTCTTTACATTCCTAGTTTCCTCGAATGGAAGTGATTGCATTGTGTGTCCATCAAAAAAAAGTCTCACACCTTCAAAAGATTCAGCTCTATTAGACCGGAGTCAGCTCTTCTCATTCAGTAAAAACATTTGCCTACTAGAGGCGGCTCATTCAGGAATCACACATCACCATTTACAATGAAGAAATAATCGTCCAAAGGCAAATTTCTTTTATTTTTGTGCCAAATTTGCATAATTCCACAATGCAATAACACAGTGACACAGTACAGGTAACAAATTGTGAAATGTTGGCATTTTATGCTTCCTGTCATCGAGATGAGAGACATAAAATGTGTTTTTTTAGTTTAATTTTGTTCTTACTGTAAGTCTGCATCCACTAGGTAATCCAAAACTTTGTATTCTTAACAGTGAGTCAAACTATACAAACAAGTTGCTTTAAAAGTGATAATAAATGTTGAGAGAAACAAATAAAAAACCAGTTTAAAGGTCCAAACACAAGCACCCAATCAGTAAGAGCTTATAGACACAAACAAGTAATAAAGGAAAACGCTGTAAATCTAATAATACGTATATATTTGTGTGCTGCAGAGGACTTGTGCTGATGTTTTCCATGCGCCCGTGCTGAACCTCTCGGCTACCTTCGCAGTGAAGAGGACAGGTCAGTCAGTGATCGGCTCAGGCCCAGAGCAACGCAATTTTATTTGTAAGGCATGACACAGGGAATGACATTTAACTTGTTATTATTTCTGGGAAAAGATTAATGATAAATTGTCCATTATTTTTCCTTAAAAGTGAAAGATAAGACCGCAGTCATTTGCCCCAAAGGCAGAGTGCCACCACTATGCAAAATGACAGCCAATTATCAGAGCCTAGTTTGGGATAATGACTTTACAATGAATCTTTTGATTGAAATGTAACTGGGTTGGCCCTGGGCAAAGTGCAAAAAAAAGAATAGGAAAGTTACAGACGCAATGAGCACTATATGGCCGTGTCTCCGGGTCTCTGCCTCTCTCTCCACTCCTCTTTAAAAATAGCTATAGGAGAAAGGAAGCAGAGATATGCATATATTGATGAAAAAATTATTAAGTCGCAGAGCGCTTGCAGCAAACATAAATTAGCATATTCAGAGTAAATATGCAGACTATTTACGATAATAAGACCGGATTATTCAATTCAATGAATGTTAAATAGATGAGGAAATGGTATGTGTCTTATCTAGTCAAAGCTTCTATTCATTTTAATCGCTTCCCAATTGAACTCTTCATTTTATTCTCTCTGAGTTATTGTTCCCATTCGGTCCACTGATGGCACCTATGGGTCTTGGGAGATTTTCACGGGTCACGTGCTTTAAGTGCCGTTGCTCATATCCTCGGCAGATACGGAGAAAGTCGACGTCACCCCGAGGCCAGCATCACGATAAGCTGCTTTTCATTATGCACAGGGGCTGATGGAGAACAAGATAAGAGGGAGGCCTTGTGTGCAGAAAGGCGAGAACATATAAGTCATCTAGATTAAATAAAAACAGCTCTTTGGCGACTGTGCAGAGTCCATAAACAAAACACATTTGATCTCTTAGTGTGAGCATTAAAACTTGAAGCAATTTTTAGCTCTGTGTGTATGTGTGTCTGTGTGTGTGTGTGTGTGTGTGCATGTGTGTTAATGTAGTCTTTTTGACCTGCATACACACACTGCTACCTCTGCAGGCTTACCTCTTCCACAAGTTTGACAAAATCTCACATTTAGACTAATTATCAAACAGCAAACATGTGGAATAAATTAAATAGTTGCATTTTAAGGCCAAATTTTTACAAAAATCTGCATCTCAGTTAGGCTTTCTCATTTTGTGGTGCTGTTATTGTCCCGTTAAATGACTAAATCATCTTATAATTTTTGTCATTTGCTTCTGCGATCTGCAGCGCTCATGTTACCCAATGTCACAGGAAAGTCTTTAGTGAAAACTTAAAGGGCCTCAAGTCTCAGTTGAGCAAGATCAACCTGTAAACACATGATTTGTATTGATAATAGTGTCAGTTTTTGGGTTTTGTTATATTCAGGAAAAGATGACTGAAGACTGAACAGTGGATAAAGAATCGACCATGAGCATCAGACAGCACTAATGCTTTGAGACATAGCCTACATGGATCACACATGTGAATGATGCTTGTATCATAAAATAATGTTCTGCTGAGAAAACCTGGATTTTTGAATCCACATAGATGTTTATTTGACATGTGCCACAATTTTTAACACATTTCAAAATTAGTTTCCCCTCCCCCATGCGACAACAGTCCCTTAGAGTAGCTCCCTCTCCGAACAGAAGAGCTATGGGTCCCTTAAATCACAAATAAAATCACCAGTTAGTGTCTGAGGAGTTCAACAAGCCTCCATATCAGTGTGATGGGATTAATGAGAAACAAGCCCGATCCATTTTTAGAGCTGCTTAATGTGACTGATTGATGATGTTGATCGGGGAAGAGAACAGGTGACGTGGTGATGCAGGTGTGCTGTGGTGGATGCATAGAAAAAGCTAAATGTCTCACCTGAACTCAGGGTTTTTATTCATTTTGTCTTTTCATGGTTCTATGAAAAGCTTTGCTAAGTTAACGTGATCAGAGTGATCTTTATGACCGTGTCTTTCCTTTTGAAGGCCCATCTGCGCTTCTTTCAGAATGACAGCAAAATTCACTTAAAAGTCGCGGTGGCGGTTTTGCAGATAACTGCAGATTCAATCCACTGACCAACACTGGAAAAAACACTCAGACTCAGCCTCAGTCAATATGTACAGAAATATTTCTGTATTTCTTTCCATATATTCAACATTTTAATTGATCTGAAATAGATTTGAACATTTCTGTCACCATTTTCTGCATAGCTTATTTTCTCCTGGTGTATTTGAATTAATAAACTATTTCACTTCTCAGGCAATTTTCTGGAAAAATGAAAGTGAAATAAAGTCCATATGTGTAAAATTTAAACAGTCTGATTGAATTCTGCGGATGATAGCTCTTGGTTGTATGATTGTCAGAAATATTATTTTACCAAAGCTGATGCATCAAAAATAAAGAAATAAAAAGGAACTAACTGCTTTAGTTTTAGCTTTGTCTTTGTCTTGTTCTCCCATAATATTCCCAACTGTCCATCTCTCTTAATAAAAAGAGCAAATATTGTCTGTAATTCTCTGTAAGAGAGAAATAGAAAACTCTCCATCTAAATTTGCCTGATACAGAAATGGCATGAAAGACTCATGAAGCAAAGTCTCCATCTAGTGGTTTAGAAGCTGAAATGTTCATTCACGTCTACAAACAGCCTTCTGCTGCCCCCGGATCATTTCATCAAAATATTCTAAAAAAAATAAATAAATATGCTTGTGTTTTGTGTTTTGCTTCACCAGCATAAAGCATTTCCAAGAACCAAAATAAGAAAACTTGACTAAAAAGTGATTTGCGACTGATTTCACATGGGGCACATGGTGGCGCTCTTCCATCAGTGTTTCCTCTGGTGGTGTGTTCAGCAGCAGTCTGTGCTCTGACCTGACATTAATCCTCGTAAACCTGCAGACAGCGCTGACGGTGTTCAGCTCATCAGGAAAGTGTCAAGGGGAGGCGGTGTGAGGACGCTTCAGCGTCAAGCATCGCTCTTTTGCCCCGATGAACCAGGAGAGAGTAAAACACAAACTGTTGGCTCTGCAGGAGCATCCTGTTAATGGCACTGATAAGACTGAAGCCTAAGATCCATCGCTGTTTATTATTAGGCATAACAATAGCTGTGTGGTTAATATGCAAGGAAATGAAGCACATGAATGTTGCATGTTCATTTCTAGTCCTCACAGAAAGGAATCACTCAGGCAGAGTGCTGCAGATGCAGGCAAGTAAAAGAATATTAAGCACCCAAATGAATGACAAGCAGACAGACTTTTTTTAAATAGTCTTTCAATGTGGACTTAAATCTTAGTTTTCCTGGCTGTCTTAAGATCATTTCAGGCCTTTTTTACCCTCATTGTCTGTGCAGTCTTTGTACCTGAGCATTTTTACAGGAATAAGGCACCTAAAATAAACATATATAACTGGTTTCCCTCCCTTTAGATTCATCTGACACTGTCACACATTCAATTTATGATTTGCACCAATAAGCAGCGCTATGTGTAAATGCGGCAAATCTTATCATGGCTTTAAGAAGTAAATCCACCAAAGACTTGACATGCTGTGAGAGATGTAACTGGGTTTTTAGTCGATCCACCTACTGTTCACTCATCAGAAATGGTTTTGTTGGAAGAGAAGCTGTCCATAAGCTATTTTTATTCTCACCTGAACCACGTCTAATTCAGCATCCATCTTCCATCCAGTCTCTTCTCTGAGCTCTCCTACTAAAAGTCAGTCACATGTGGACTCATCTTTCATTATATCACTTTATTTTATTGTATTCGCTTCTTCTGATTAGGCTTCTTGGATTTTTGTATATGAAGCAGCCATGGTGCATATTTCAAACATCCAGTGTGTCTTTTAATTTAACTTTTATTTTTTTAAGCTTACTTAACAGACCATCATTTCTTTGCTCCATGTTCACTGCAATAAGGGTTGAATCATAATGCCAAATAAAGAAGTAAAGTTTAAATTAAATTTAATTAGGAACCACTGGAGAGCATCAGCAATATTTCATAACACACATATCATGTGTTTGCACAAACATCCAGCATCTTTAATTGAATATGTTCTTAAAACATTATTTTTAACATAGGATTCAGATATTTTTAGGTTCTGGAGGGGATCATATTTTTGCTGTAATTTGAGGATCAACTTGGCAGCAGTGACAGTTGGAACATTAACTACTGAATGGTAATATGATGATATATTCGGTAGCTTTTTGTTATCTCAATAGGGCAGAGTTTGGGTTATTTGTGTATCATAATATCCAGCTATTTTCCAATATGTTTCTCCCAAAAAGCTTGAACTCGGTTGCATTCCCAAACTGTATGCAGAAGTATTCCTGTCTCTATTTTTCATTTCCATCCTGTGTAAAAGGAGTAAAATATTATTTCATATTAAATGCATTTTCTTTGCCTCCCATATTTACCGTTACTTGGCCAAGATGGCTACTGTGTTGATATCCACTTACTAGTGAACGATGCAGTGCCGCAGACACAGCCCGGATCATGTCATGTGATGCCCGAAGCAGGAAAAAAGTTGTAATTACAGTTTCTGAGACACTGCAGGGCGACTACTGCTCCATGTTAGTGCGGGACCGAAGCAAAGAGTTTTTAGCCTTTAAAGCAGCGTTTTAAATCTGACATGTATATTCGGACTTTTAGGCAAGGCAAGGCAGGTTTATTTGTACAGCACATTTCATGTACATGACAGTTCAAGGCGCTTCACATACAAACATTAGAAAGATAACAGCAAAGTGCAGAAAGCAATAAAAAGAATTAAAAACAAAAGTAAAATCACAAAGTAAGAAAATTAAAGAAAGAAA
>JBBBVT010000021.1:21654145-21671844 GCA_037177035.1 Craterocephalus eyresii
TTCAATTAAGATAAAAAAGCAAACTAAAATGTTTTTAAACTTTCTTAATCCCAGAGGGGAAATGTAATTTATTTGTATTTTTAAATTTAACAGTAATAATAATAATAATATGATAACAATAATATAATAAAACGAAGCATACATACTTAGATGTTCACAATAATCTGACATTATATCATGATTTTATATCATGTTTTAAGGCATTTAAGTGGAAAAATGCCGTGGTAATTTCTCAATTTCTTATAATTTATTGAAAGAAAAGATGGGAACAGCTGGGTGTGCTGCAACATAAAAAATGAAAGTGTCTCAATAACCTCTCATGTGTTAGGTGCGGTCTTGGTCTAAAAGTCAACAGTGCAATAAAGAGGACTGTTTAGACACGAGCTGTCATTGAACCAGATCATTTAGTGCATGATGGGATATAAAAAAACAAAAAACATGTTTGTGGTTCTTCACCTTAGAGAACAGTACAATAACTACTTAAACATGAAAGAGTAGTATGTGTGTACTCAAAAGCATGAAGATTGTGAAATTAAGTCCACAAATGTGCATTTAAGGTTAATTCTGACATCATACAACAGGGAAAATATCCTTACAGTTTAAGAGTAGTGTATATACACTCGTAAACAAATGTATTCATCCCCTTCCATTAAGGAAAAGGCAATATTCTTAATAGTAATTCAAATAACCTGAGACTGGAAAAGGATAAATAAAATTTGCTAAATTACAATTTGATTAAATAAGACTTTTTTTTGCATTGAAAAAATAATTTAAAAAACAAATCGAAAATACAGCCATAGACTTATGTTTGCCTTTTGCTGATAAGCAGTGGGCCAAAATACCTGCCAACAGGATTAGAAGTCCTGTGATGGACTGGCAACCTGTCCAGGTGTGCCTGCCTCGAGACTGAGCTGGGACAGGCTCCAGCCCACCCGCGACCCTGAACTGGATTAAGTGGGACAGAAGATGGATGGATGGACTCCGATGGACAGTTCCAGAAAACACATGATAGCACTGGTCACCGCAAAGGGTTGTTCAGCTAAATAATAGCAGATGAATAGAATAATTTATATAAACTTCTCATATTTTTTGCTTGTTTTTAAAAAATATTTCTATTGGGCCATAATTTAAAAACAACATATACATACTTATGTACAGGGGTTGGACAATGAAACTGAAACACCTGGTTTTATAGCACAATAATTTATTAGTATTAGTATTGAGGCCAATTCAGCACTAATTTGTCTTAGGAATGACATATACCCGTCCTGGACAGTGGTCAGAGGGATTTTAAGCCATTCTTGCAGGACAGTGGCCAGGTCACTACGTTGTGCTGGTGGAGGAAAAGATTTCCTGATTTGCTCCTCCAAAACACCCCAAAGTGACTCAATAATATTTAGATCTGGTGACTGTGCAGGCCAAGGGAGATGTTCATCTTCACTTTCATGTTCCTTAAACCAGTCTTTCACCAGTCTTGCTGTGTGTATTAGTGCACTGTTGTCCTGACACACGGCACTGCCTTCGGGATACAATGTTTGAACCATTGGATGCACAGATCCAGTCCTCCAGAATGCTCCAGTAGTCCCTGGCAGTGACGCACCCATCTAGTACAAGTATTGGGCCAAGGGAATGCCATGATATGGCGGCCCAGACCATCACTGACCCACCCCCATGCTGCATTCTTGGCATGCAACAGTCTGGGTGGTTCGCTTCCTTGGGGTTTCTCCAGACTGTAACTCTGCCGGATGTAGGGAAAACAGTAAAGGAGGACTCATCAGAGAACAATTCATGTTTCACATCGTCCACAGCCCAAGATTTGCGCTCCTTGAACCACTGAAATTGATGTTTGGCATTGGCACGAGTGACCAAAGGTTCGGCTATAGCAGCCCGGCCGTGTATATTGACCCTGTGGAGCTCCAGATGGACAGTTCTGGTGGAAACAGGAGAGTTCAGGTGCACATTTAATTCTGCCGTTAATTGGACAGCTGTAGTTTTATGTTTTTTGGATACATTCAGGTTAGCACCCGAACATCCCTTTCAGACAGCTTCCTCTTGCATCCACAGTTAGTCCTGTTGGATGTGGTTTGTCCTTCTTGGTGGTATGCCGACATCACCCTGGATGTCGTGGCTCTTGATACATCACAAAGACTTGCTGTCTTGGTCACAGATGCGCCAGCAAAACGTGCACCAACAATTTGTCCTCTTTTGAACTATGTTGTGTGCATTGCAATATTTTCAGCAAAACTGTGGTCTTACCCTGCTGATTGAACCCTCACACTCTGCTCTTACTGGTGCAATGTCTATTTAATGAATATTGGCCATCAGGCTGGTCCAATTTATCCATGAAACCTCCCACACTGAAATGACAGGTGTTTCAGTTTCATTGTCCAATGATATATACATCTTTATATATATATATATATATATATATATATTCTCTTCAAATAAAACTCCCCCGAATCTCTTCTTTCCATCTCAAATCATGCACCACTCATGAAGGTCCCAACCTTCATGGCTACGATGGTTACCTCTGGCCGCCTTCTAGCCTGATGCTTGAGGATTTATCTCCTTGGTCAGCTTGTTGCTACCTCATCCTCCATTTCCAAACCCAAAGTTCACATGGATTGTAGGAAAAAATCCATCTGACGTGCAGCATTTGGTGATTTTCTGTCGGATCCTCGTGAAGAAGGCTTCCAGCTGGGCGGACATCCAGCCCTGACTTTTAAGGTCTCTGGAGGCCCAGCAGCCCCTGCCACGTCCCCGCTGTGATGCATGGCTGCAGACTGAGACAAGCGGTCTGGGGTGAGGCTGGAGCTGATCATGGCATATTCGACGTGTTCTGAAGAGGCCATAAAAGATTTTTACAGGATTTTCTAAAGTTACGCCTGAATCTGACTGAACATTTAAGACAAAGGTGTCCAAAGTCAGTCCTCGAGGGACGCTGCCCTGCAAGTTTTCCATGTAGCAGATCAAGTTGTGCACAATGATAAAATAATTTTGAGTCAGGAATGTTGGAGCAGGGATGCATGGTAACTGGGGGGGGGGGTAACTTTTATCCTCATATTTGTGCGTTTGTGTGTGAAAGAAATCATGTTTGTTGTGTGACAACTGTTTTGATTCTTTTAGGCCTGAAAGCTGCTGTATAAATAAAATATATTACAAATTAAAAATTTACAGCTTCGAGGTTAAGAAACATTTGTCTGAAAACGGTGCAAAAGTCAAATTTTGCAACTTTACAGCTTTTCAGAGCACGTCTGCAAAGCTTCAGTGACCGAAATATCAGCCAGATACACTGGAGACGACCCATGATGCACTGGGATCCTCTCTTTACTCTGCATGTAGATATCTGACGTCGTTTCTCTTCCTCCATTGGTCCTGGTGGAGGGTTTCCTGGTTTTGCTCAGTATGACAAGTGAATAAGAGTCTCTGATCTTTAGCTGGATCGTTAAGTTTATTAACAGTTCCTAACAACTGGACTAAAACTGGATCACATGGTGGATTTGGATTAACTGGACCACGATGAACCGGACTGGAAGTGTCTCACGATGATTTTATTGTGAATCAGTGTATAAATGAAGCTTCTATCAGACCTGAGGAGCCTCGTGCTGAAGTTTTTGGATCTCCGTCATCAACTATTCACCAGTGCGCGTTTACAACCACACACAGGAAATAGCTATAGTGTGTTTGTGTGTGTGTGCGTCTGCTCTGTGATTGGTGGAAGCAGAGACAAAGCAGGAGGCTTCAGATCTGCCACAGGCTTTTTATTGCAAAGTGGCTTCCTGTGATCTCAGAAACAACGTTCCACTTTAAGGCTCCAGATATTGTTGTTGTGGGGGTCATCTCTCACTGCTGGGGTCAAATCTGCTTCCTGTAGTGCTTCTTTACAAAACAAAAGTGCACCCTAACTCTGCTGTGACGGTTACATTCAAACTGAAATAAGGCGACGACCAAACAGCTAAACGATGGGAAGTGTGACGGGAATGAAACCGAGGTAAACAAACCTTAGCGTGGGAACATAAATACAGAGAATTTAACATCAGGATCTTTTATGTCTCAACCTGTAGTGTTTCAACAAAAAGTGCTGGATCATCTTCATCGTCTCCTGAATGCATAGTCTAACACAATGTGTCTGCCTGGTTGAATATACTGGAAAGGATACAACAGCTTACAACAATAAATAAAGTCATATGTAAAAAGCGTCATGAGTGCGACCCGTGTGCGCGTGGCGCTCTCTTCCCACACGTGGCTGCTTCTTTCACGTCGACTTTTTGGCAAAACTCTGGCTGTGAGAGAGAGAGACAGAGAGAGAGACAACCTTCCTGGGGTTTGGTAGTGTTGTTTTTGTCTTTTTGTTGTTTTGTTTGCATATAATTATGTTAATGAGATCTCCATGTTGGAAAAAAGCAAAAAGGACCAAAAACAAAAAGGAAACGAGGAGCCTAAAGACGCTAACTCCTTCAGGACATGGATATAGACAGAGCAAGCTGCTGGGTGAGGTGGCGGTGTTCAGGTGGGGTTGGTTGCGTCGGTCCTGATGGCACGGCGGTTGGCTTGACTCCGCTCGGCTCGCCACTGTGACATCACAGCGGCTGGCCCTCCAGAGACACCACCACGTTCCCGCCCAGCTTCTCAGCCAGCGTGCTGCGGTCCTTTATGTCTTCCAGCCCGTTCACCTGCCACTCGTGTTTGATACCTGAGGAGACACACCTGAGTCAGCCGGGCTTAGGACACCACACCTCAACACAGGCAACCAATCACTACGCAGGTTAGGGCAATGACATCATAGCTGAGGTCACCGCAACCAGGATGAACCGGAATAACCAGACCGGGGATGGTTTATCGGACACACCCTGCTTTAAACGCCCCTTCCCACTTGCTCCTACTCTTATTCCTACTCCACTCTGTTTCAGGATGTTTCCACTAACGTTTCTCGGGCCGGGGAGGTTCTGTGATGGTACCGCTTTGCTGAAGTGGGGCGAGTGAGGCCAGAGATCAGTCTGACATTGTGAATTCAGGGAATCTCAGCCCTGTTTGTAAAGACCACGTATGTGATTGTTGTTTGCTGACCTCAACGTTGAATAAAAAGATTACAGTTTTATGACACAGTTGTTTATTAGTCATCAGAAAAATGGTAGAGTCAGACTAGTACAGTCGGACCAGTAGCGACAGACGGTATAAAAGGTCTATAAAACCTGCCATGTGTCCAATAGAGCTGCACGGTCATGCAAACTGGCTCCGAGTAACTGACAGCGGATTGGTCAGACAGCCAAGAGAAAGTGTGACATCATATGATGTCATCAGCTCAATAAGCGAAACCATTTCTCAGCATCATCACTCCGAACCAGAGCCAGCCGTCGAGCCTGTTTGCATGCACGCCGTTATCAGATCATCCTGGTCGTCACGCAGACGGTCATGTGTATCCCCGGTACGCGGACGTCTGCGTGCACATTTCCGTTTACTGTTTACATCCACAGACGGGTTAGGAGGCAGAGGACGGAAAGTTTCCAGTCTGTGGTGGGAACTTTAAGTAGAAACCAGATAAAACAGGATGATTGTTGTATCGTGTTCTGCTTTGATTGTTTTTAATGTCCAAGTTTTTATGGACCTTTTTGGACGGGGGCCGTTCAACATCACTAATTGAATCTATGCAGAACGAAAACCTCCCCACATCTCTGGCTGCATGATAAATATGAAAAAAGTGTTGCAGAGTGTTAATCAGCATGAGGGTGAGTAGAAAATTAAGGCACATCATTCTGAGGGTGAGGTTTTCCTTTAAACTGGTTTAAATTCATTAAATGTAATTTTTGTCCAAACTATGAACATGATACCAGCCATTTCTGTCCTCTTGTACTGTTTGACACTTCGAGGCCGAAGGTTTGGAGACACAGACTAATTCCTGGAGTCCTGATGGCTCACCTGTAAACTTCTTTTTGATGGCATCCTTGGAGCTGGCGTAGATCATCTTGCTCTTCAGCGGAGCGCTATCTGGGGCCCTGCGGGGCAGCGGCACATGTTCAGAAAATCATTCTACAAAAAGAAAGAAAACATAAAACTACACAGACAGGGGTACTGCTAGCTGTAAAGTTAAAACTAAAGGCTTCAGTGAGGCGCTCAGATCCATCAGCCTCGATCATTTACCTGCACATGATCAGCAGGAAAACAATGTTATTGGTGAAAGTTTGACTTTATGTGGTCGGTGGTCTCTAACAGACCCCCAGATCATTTATTTACATTAACATTTACATCTGGAAGTCCGGCTGAGTTTCCAAATGCTCGACCCCGTTCTACAGGTTTATAACCAGTGCTATTTAACATCTGGAAACTTACAGCATTCCCAGATCCATCGGCCAATCACAGCTGATCCGCAGATGCACATTAACCCTTAAAACTCCAAGCTGGCTGTCCCCCTTTTTGTTTAATACAAACCAGCCTGCAGGAGCTGAAGCCTTTTAACCCCAGTCACCATGGCAACATGGTGTCCAGGACAGCCTCATGTGTCAGATTACGAGGCTAAAATGATGTAAAATGAAGTATCAGTAGGAGTTTATTCCTAACAGAACTTTGTAGAAATGTCACACAGAAACTGGCCTGGCATAGAAACTATTTCTGTTTTCACACGTTTCCGTGGAAATAGAGAAGCAGAGATAAAAGGAAAAATGATCCTCATTCACACACGCAGCTTTAACGTAAAGCTGCTAGTTTGAACCCCCCTACTGTACTGTACCAGAAAATGAAAACTAGGTCCTCCTTCTTGGACTCCTTGGTTTCGTAGGTGGCGTCGTAAAGGCCGTATCTACAGTCGTCTGGTGGGAGGAGCTTGACAAAGGAGGCGTAGGGGTCCTCCACGGTCTCTCCGATGTCTCCCACCAGGATCTCCTTCCCTTCTTCCACGATGATCTTTTTCCTGTCTTCGCTGAGGCAGAACAGCACGGCCTTCTTCCTCTTCTTCACTTCGTCCTGAGTCGAAGACTTCCTCACCTTCATGTCGTTGAACACCCTGATGACTTCATCGTTCACTGTCACACCTGATGCCTGCAGAGACGCAGCACACACAAGCTCATCAGCTCCAACTGGGACGGCACGCTCATACTGGCAAATTAACAGTCAAACTGGGGCTGAAGCGTTCAGATGCTTCATCAACTAGTAAGAGAAAGATGTTTGTGTGGAAATGTCACCAGTATCCCATCATAGCATGTTATTGTTAGACTGGGTGTCTCATTTCATCGTCTCAGTTTGTTTTATGCCACGGTTACGTCAGAAGTTTTACAGTAACCTACAAATTCATCTCATTTTAAGTCCATAAAATGGTGAAATGTCCCAGTGATTTGTAAACCACTGTATTCTGGTGACGCAGCGGATCACTGAACTCACGGTCTGGAGCCAATCCCGTTTTCTGAGTCACGGATCGAATCTATTTTCTGATCAGCAAAAAAAAAAAAACACAAAATAAATTTAACTTTCCACTCATTTAAGTTGTTCTTCCAACAAAAACTTCAGAAAACGTTCCACTCAGTCACATAAAACCAACTGGGTACTTGGTAGCAAACGCCTGGTGTCTCACATCCATGGAAAAAGTCCACGACCCGATCCTCCTCCGGCTTTTTTACTCTGTTAATTTCTCTGCCAATATCTGCCCAAATAACAGCAGCAGCAGCCCGTTTACATCCCGAGTCCCACCAGACGTATTTCAGACTGACAATCATGTGCGTAACAAACCGAGAAGGCTCCATATGGACCTTCGGAGATCCGCTGCTCCACTACCACAGCAGCCACAACTTTACCTGCGACAATCGGCTGTACTTCGTTCACGTCATTAGAGGAAAGAACTGAAACTAAAGTAGGACTTTCACCATTGTTAATCTATCCAGTCGACACACGATTGTAATGTTTGAATGGCGACCCTGCCATGAAATAACTAACTCTAAATGGACAGACGTCCTGCATCGCCTCCCAGACAAGCAGCATTGACTGAGCTGCAACATGTTTCACACAACTACTGGCACACAGTGATCTCCTGCACTTCAGCTGGACTAAATCCAGATTTCTGAGCTCTGGGCTGGGCGATCTGAACCAATTTTCATTTCTCAATAAGTTTTTCCTTAATCATGATATACATCTCAATATAAATTTTTTTGGTTAAGTAAACAAAGAGACAGTTCACATTTCCGGCCAAGAGTGCTAAATGCACTTTTATTGAGGATCAGACGAAGCATGTGTCCGTTAAAATATTTGACTGAAATGAAAGTATGTATTAAAATATTAAAAACTACATAACATGACAAAGTTACAGTTGTGAAAAATGCTAAAAGAGACTTTTCAACTCAAAACAAGTCACCCGATATAACGGATATTCCCATTATCTATATCTTGTGTAACAAAGTCTTGATATATCTGAAAATCTCGATATATTGCCCAGCTATACTTCTTAATCATTTGTGAGTACAGATATTTTGTAGTATTGACTGAACTTGTTTAGATGTATCCACTTCCTTTGTGCTGAACAAACATAACCCACAACAAACCAAATAAACCTATAACAGTGGAATAAAACCTGCAGCTGAGCTCTCACACACCATCATGTTCAGCACTCCCTTACACCAGCAGGTTCACTTTCCCGACCTTTCCACCTCATCAACATTCAGGAGACGACGTTGAACCGTGGAACAACCTGGGAGTGTGGAGCAGGGTCACTAACTGGACCTGGACGTCTGTTTCCTGCAGGTTTTAGATGTTTTACTGGAACACCTGCCATGTGTCCAACAGAGCTGCATCAGGTTCTCCGCTTGCACGACGAAGGAACGTGAAGCACGCACAGACATGCAGTTACGTTATGACGCTTCTGAGATGGTTGCAGTCATGCAAACTGGCTCCGAGTAACTGACAGCGGATTGGTCAGACAGCCAAGAGAAAGTGTGACATCATATGATGTCATCAGCTCAATAAGCGAAACCATTTCTCAGCATCATCACTCCGAACCAGAGCCAGCCGTCGAGCCTGTTTGCATGCACGCCGTTATCAGATCGTCCCGGTCCCTGCCGAAGGTTTGTGGACACAGACTAATTCCTGGAGTCCTGATGGCTCACCTGTAAACTTATTTTTTGATGGCATCCAGGGTCACTGACTGGACCTGGACGTCTGCATCTTGCAGGTTTTACGTGTTTTCCTGCAACACCCTGATTTAAAGGGAGGATTGTCCCTCGGCTTGTCCGGTCTGCTGTTTATCTGAGCCAGGTATGATGCAACTGGAAAACCAGTAAAACCTGCAGGACGCTGGTGCTGCTCCCTGCTATGCTGGGTGAGCTGGTGTTACTGATCCCTGGTCTGCTGGGTGTGAGCCGTGCTGTTCCTGCACCCGGCCAGAGACAACGTTGGGTCTGCATTGATGGCGCAGACGGGTTTAAAGGTGAGAGAACATCCAGTGGAAGGAAAAGCAGCTCACCGCCTGCCGGGGATTTATTGGTGCAAGTAAAGCAGATCAGAGATGAGTCGCTTTCAACTCGAGTTGTTAAATAAAGCTTATGTCTCTCTCAACACTTAAAAGTGGTACTTCATTAGATATTAATTTTCAATGTTGTAGATACTTCAAAGCCACTTTTGCAGTTTCTAGTTTGCATAAAGGACCCGATGTGGCTACCAGATCTGTATTTCTGCAAGATCTGTATGTGTGTGGACTGCGCATGCGCATCACGCTCGCCATCTTGGACACAGAAATACGGCAACAACAACTAGTCCAAACTGTTTGGTAAACACATTTACGTCTTCCAGGAATGATCAGTAACTCAGGCTGTTACTACTTTTCTTTAAAAGGTGTAACTGTGTCGACACGTTTCCCATTAAAAGAGCTCCATCTGCTGGCCGCCTGCTGCTGCAGGGAAGTGTGACACAGCTTAATGATCTCATTACATTACTGTGGCAGCCTGGGCTCCTCGTCTCATCCATCTGTCTGATAAGGGAAATGTTCTGAGCGCCAGTTAATTTTTTTTTTCAATGTTCAGGGTCAGATTGTAAACAGGAAGAGGAGATTAAAACGTGCTTCTGCAACCGGGACAGTGAAAATAAGAACAAGTAACGGGAAGAAGTGAAAATGCGTTTACCAAACAGATCTGAATAGTTGGTGCTGCCGTATTTCTGTGTCCAAGATGGCGAACGTAAAGCGCATGCGCAGTCCACACACATACAGATCTGGTAGCCACACCCGCCACCCATTTAAACAGGCACTGCAGTGGGCAGCCCATCCCCTACAGCGTTTCTCTGAAGGACCCATTGTTTATAGTGTTGCCAACTTAGCAACTTGACGCTATTTAGCAAGTTCTTAAACCTCTCAAGCGACTCTTTAGCTAGAAAAGGGGTAAGCAACTAATCCAGTAACTTTTTCTGGAGACTTTTATAAACTGATGTGAAAACACAGTTTCCATGGTGTTACCGCCGGTCGCTTCCCCACGCAGACACAATCAGATGCCCAGTTCAGGACCGGTTCCTGGCTGATCCCAGTCTGGCTTAAAGCCACAGATTCACGACTTTTAATATAGACTGTAGACCAAAACATTAAAAATCATCTTTAAAAAAGCTCTGATTAACAAAGTTAAAACCAGCTAATCACAGATCAATCTGATCTCTCGTTGTTGAAAAGGACACGTATGTCAATAAGTTCACTAGTGGCTGAAGTTGTTTCAGTATTTTCACACCAGTGAGCAAGTTATCTCTGCAAAACAAACAGCGCTTAAATATAATGAATTTATTTGACTTTGTTAAAGTCTTTTCTTAAAGGTACTCATTTTTGTCGTATTATTGTGGTATTTTTGGGCTAATCGACTGAACGTTTTTTAAAATGGCATCAACACCATCTTTAGTATTGATGTTGAATTTTAGCATCATGAAATACCGACTTTCACCTTCAGTCTGAAACAAGCTGCATAAAGTTTTGTGTTGCTGATCAGACACTTTATTTTTTCAGAATGCTCCTTTAGGCCTGAGCGCCAGCTCATCAGCTGACTCGTGTTGGACTAACAGACGTCAGCTGATCTCATTTGACTCAAGACGATTGCAAAGCTAAAATTCTCTACAGAGGAAATCGAGACTAAACCTCCATCAGGCCTGAATATCCTGAATTTAAAACATGACTCATCTACTTGGTGTGTGTGTTTTGGGGGGTGGGGGTGTCTGCCAGTCTGGGCAGACATACTCTTCTTGCAGATTTGAGCCCGGCTATGAAACTTCCATGCATCCCTGCTCCGTGACGTGATAGGCTGGCGGTGAAAACTTTCAAAACATTTAAAGGAAGTTTTTTCTGGAACATTTATATGATCTGGAGTCAGTTCCATAAAAGCCAGCCATAAACATAAACCATACGAGTCAAAGGTTTGGACACACGTAATCTGATTGATAGGATTGTCTGAACCTTTGAAATCATCAACCCCAACGTGGAGCTGCAGATAAGCTCAGCCATGTTTCTGCTCCCTCATAAACTCATGCCACTAAATCTGACCAGGTGAGGCATGACCCGACTTAAAAGGTACACACTTCTACTAATCATGTTAACATCCACTGAGTGCAGGATGTTTTCCTTTATTTACTTTTCTGTGTGTATAATCTGATCTGGATATAAAACCCAATCATCTAAAAATAAATAGTTTCAGTAATCTAATTGTTCTGGAAAAGGCTTCATCTGATGAAGCACAGGGTTTGAGTTTGAGAAATTACAATACAAATTGTATTAATGAATTAAATACATCTTTTATAAATATGTCAATAAATGTAAAATCTGTTTGGTATTCTGAACTGACAGAAAGTCCAGAAACTGCAGCCTACATTTGCAAAACATGGGCAGCCACTTTTTCTTACTAAAGGTTTGTTCTGACGGGATTAGTATTGGACCAAGGGACAGAATAATTAAATTATTCTGTTTGGACAGGAACATGACTAAAGGCCCATCTCACAGACTGAGCCACTGACTACATAGTTTGGTTACAATAGTCAGTTTCGGATTTTGAGTATTGGGTATGGAAGTTGGCTGTTTGGGACACAGCAGCAGACGCAATTCTTCTGCATCAATTACATGCATAACGGGTGCGTTTCCTTGCGCATCTGTCATTCGACGAAGAAGACGGCGTAATACCACCGGAAACCACATCGACAGTGTTGAGTATAGTTGAGCAGGAAAAAAACAGCGAAGAATAAGAAGAGCAACGGGAAGAGGAAAACCGTAGAAGAAGAATGAAGATGAGAACGAAAATATATGTTGCACAAGCTTTAGAAATAAGACTCTGCAATTGGTCAGGGTGATTAAAAGCTCGTTTATAGCAGTGCGTTAGTGCCGCAACACGGAGTTAACTCTGAACTCAGCATTGTCCCCTCGTGGAGGTCAGTCGTAGCAACACAAAAGAGGCATGGAAGTATGAAGACAGCAACAGAAGTGCCAAAAATTGCAGTTAACATGTCCTCCACTAGTGGCAGCAGTTCCCCTCTCCTCCACTAGGGCCAATCCCCATAGACTCTCATGGTAAAAACACCGACTTCGCAGCAACTTTGCTGCCTGGTACAAAAAACATTTTAGCTTTAAAAGGTCAGGTTTACCTTCTTGACAACTGTGTGGGGAGGGAATTTATTTATAACTCATTACTCAGAATTAGGGGTGTGTTCTTTTGATTGACAGGTGTAAGATATGATATGACAGGTGAACCTGAGCCTTATGGATCGTTCTATTTGAACTCGGATTTTTCCGATTTCCAAGTGGGAAGTTTGAACTGGAAGGGCTTTCTGAATTCGGATTTTAGACTGGGAAGCCGGAGAACCCTCACCAACCCCATCTTCGCATTTCAGGATGACTGCACCCATTGTTTATATTGCAGAAGCCGCTGTAATATGTTTATTTGCACTTTTGACAAGTTTTTGTTGCATTAAATCAACCGCTGCGGCACGCGCTCCGCGCAACAAGTAAGTAAACAGGTTTGTGCCATGGTTTAGGCTCTAAAAATTGTTGTAGTCGCAGGGAACTAAGATGTAAATCTCCCGATATCTCCGGCTAGATGATGAATATCAAGAAAGTGTTACAACGTCTAAATCAGCATGAGTGTGAATAAACAAATGAAGGCACATCATTCTGAAGGGGGAGTATTCCTTTAAGGTTTTTCAAGCAGCCCCCAACTCAGATTATTGCTTACATTTCTGATGACTGCCACCTCGTGGAAGAACACCCCTACGACGCAGCAGCGTGTTGGAGGAGCTGAGAGCAGCAGATCGGAGGTATGTACACCTGTTACGTCAAAACCTGTACCCCATCACAATCTGTGACAGCAGCGCGCGCTAATCTACATTTCAGTGCATGCATGGCCTGAAAACTAGCCGGTATTAAACACTCCTACTTAAGTCTAAGTTCGTGATAATGTAGATACAAGAAAGTCACACCTGCATTATCATAAACTTTGGCTTTAATAAGTGTTTTAAGACGTAAATGCATAGATATTAGCACTAGCGCCCCCTGCGGTCAGATTCTGGTGAGTCACAGATTTTGGTGTAACACCTGCCCAACTGTTGGAAGGTAAACGTCACATGCGGTAGCTGGCTAAGCGGAACAAAGTTTACATTTTATTTCAAAGACCAAATAATGAGTTCAACAAATGCGCAAACAGATAACGGAGTGAGATGGGCAGTTTCTGCCTCTTTCATGTAAAAACGAAGCAAACGTTGGAGAGAAGAGAGCGAGCGGAGAATCCGTGAAGCCCGCAGGCCGCCGCACAGGCCGCAGCGTCACCCTCTCACTCCATAACTGGGAGGTAATCGAGCCTCCCCGCTACCGCTACCATGGTCCAATGCGCCCCAGTGGCCTGGTCCGGTCCGGGCAGGGCGTGTGAGCGCGGTTAGGCCAGGAAGGAGTACGGCGTTATTAAAATGGCCGCCCCAAGCCACACGGCCGGAGGGCAGGGGCGGCCCAGCTCGCTGTGAATCTGTCCGCCTCAAAACCGCAGCAGTTAATATGTTTAAACTAATCAGGCCCATTTACACTCAGATGTAAAATCACAGCAGCAGAGCCGCGTAAAGCGCCGCGAACATCGAATAATCGCTGGAATCTGTGGGCTAAAAGGAGCGGCAGCCATGCTAGCTAACAACACGCTACCCGCCGTGTAGCGATCCGCCGGAGACCCGCAGGACCCAGGCCCATCTGGACTGGTTCTCCCTCTGCTAGACCCACCACACGGGACCGAGTCCCGCCAGAACTCACCATTTTGTTCCGGTCTTTGTCTGCGCGGCGTCCCTTTCTGATCAGCGGTACTCAGGGCTGTAGGGCAGCAAGGAATGTAGCCGGCCGACCGGAGGAGCAGGAGGGAGAAGGGAGCTGAGACGCGGGGCGGAGCTACACACCCAGCCCCACCGGAGACCAGGCTTTTTCTGTAAAACTTTATTTATAACAACACGTGGAAAGCATGAACGTTAAGCAAGTAAAGACCAACTTTGTTCACTTTCTACAGCAGACTGGCAGCTAACAGGAGTGTTAATGCGGAGTCCACATTGAGACAGACAAACACGTGCATTTTTAACTGCAACTGTCCGACATGTGCTCGTTGCAGCGGAAAAACCCGAGTCATGACTTCCTTCCATCCCTTCTTCACCACAAGCCCCAACATCCTTCCCATAAACTACCAACATCCTTTCGAACAAGCACCAGTCTGCAGGAGTCAGTCCTCGTGCTTTCAAACTGAATCAAGAAAACAAAAATAATTAGAAAATTCAGTTTGAAACACAGAAAAACTCAGCATAAACAATAAAAAATATTACCAAGAAATTTTAATACAAATCACTGTAAAAGCTTCAACAACCAGATAAATGTTTGGGAAACATTTCTGTATAAAAATGCCAGTATAATGTAATTTAGTCCAGATTCTGCAGTTTTAGATGCTTTGAGCTGAAATCAATCAATCAGAGCTACAGGATACACAAATATCCTGGACATTGTGTGATGCATGAGAATCTGAATACTGCAACCAAGACATCTATAGATCGTACAATGATTGAGTATGAGTTTCATGGAGTAACATTGACCCAGATATAAATTTCTTTAACAGTTATTCATTCTAACAGTAAAAGTTTGTGTACAGACTTAAATCTATCAAAGAACATCTAAGAGGATGAGAGACCTTTTGGTGTGATTGCTATATCAGAGAGAAAAGATTTTGCATTGAATGGATATGATTTTTTTTCATTCAGGTAGGAGAAATAAAAAAGGAGGTAGGGTTGCACTGTATATATCCTCAAGGATTGGTTTTAGGTCCAAAATTATTTATTTAATATGTAAATGATATTTGCAACGTATCAAATATTTTCAGGTTTGTGCTATTTGCAGATGACAAATATTTTTTGTTCAGGTGTAAAATTGCAGAAGCTTTTGGAGGTGGTCACAAATGAACTGCATAGCAGTGTTTTGATATAAATAATCATTAAATTTGAATAAAACTAGATTTATGTTGTTTGGAAACCATAAAAGAAATATTGATGCAAAATTCATCATTGATAATGTAAATATAGAAAGAGTTAATGAAGTTAAATTCCTTAGTGTTATCTTAGACAACAAAATGGAAACTACACATTGAACATGGTCTGTCTTATATATATCTTATATCGTGCACACTAATTTTACCTTACATGAGTTACTGTAGAGGTGTGGGGAAATAATTCCAAAAGTAATATCCAAACAATAAATACAATACAGAAAAGGGCAATTGGACTGATAAATAATGCAGAATAAAGAGATCAGACAAGTAAACTTTAAAAATACAAGCTCTAAAGTTCCTAGATTTGATCCAGTTTAAAACAGCACACATAATATTCAGAGTGAGAAACAATATACTTCCAGCAAAAATGGAAAATTTGTTGACAGTAAGTAAAGGACACCGAAGACATAAGAAATAAGTTGAATTTAAAAATGCAGCAAGTTAGGACAACTTTAAGATATATGTGTGTCTCTGTGTCAGGTGTAAAATTATGAAACAGCTTAACAGATCAAATAAAGTATATATATATGGTATATATATTAAATAAATACAAGCTTGAAGAACAGTTTAACACGTCAATCTTTGAAGCCAAAAATATTGTGGTGTTTTGAATTTATTTTAATTTTTGTTGTGTTGGGAGCTGGGAGATAGGTGGATGTGTGCATGAACTTTTTTGTTTTTCTTATAATGAAATAAGAGTTGTGCAACTGAGTTGTAGGGTATATTGTACAGTAGAAATACTATAGAAGTGGGTTAGGGATATATACGTTTTTACTCCTGCCTACCCCTTTTCAGACATGAAATGTTAAGATATGGATGTTGTAAATATTGTAAGAATGTCTCAAATAAACATCAAAAATGAAAATGAGAAATACGCATCAGACGAGTAAAAATATCTTAAATTTTTAGCTTCAGAATGACAGGTCCATGTGTGATATATGCTGTTGGAAAAGGATTACATGGAGTCAGAAAGCAGGTATAAGCTTGAAAAACTGTTTTTTCCAATGAGATGTTAATGTTTAGTGAGGCTTGTCCTCAGGAATGTGTCCTTAGTTCTTGTCCACAAACGTAAACCCTTCAGTTATTAAAAATGCATCTGAAAGCAGATAAGGATACATTAAAAGCCCTTTACGGAATCACTGTCACAGAAATAGCTTTCTGATTCTCTATTGCTTAATTGAATTTGCTTTCAGGGCAAACCAAGTCTTATTTAAGAGATAAAAACAGTCAGAGAATCCCCATTGCTGTCTAGCAAATTAGTTGTCCAAACTCCATGATCCATCCAGACTTTTTAAAAATATATTAAAATGACCCAGCTCATGAAAAGCTGATGGTCTTTGTTGGTACTTTAGAAAACCTGAAATATTCTGAAATATTTCTGCTTGATTCTGCACTTAAAGCAAATATTGTTTCATATGAAAGCAGAGACTCTGCTGTCTCACCACTGTGGGACAGAAATCAGGTCTTTCTGCACTTTTTTATTCTACTTCTAAACATCTCTGCTCCTCTCCTGGCTGGAGCTGGAGGTTTTATAGTTAAGTATTGTCTCTCCCCATCATAGACTATGTTGGGCTTCTCGTCTTTCTGAACCCTAGTAGTGTCTCTAAGGCGAATGGGGGCATCGCTGAATTCTCCTGACTCTGACCATTGAGACGAGTCCATCATCATTATTTACCTGCCTAACACCTACATTTAACACCTGGTAACCTTTTTACCTTCTACTGTAGCACATTCAACCCATCACTCTGCCCACTCCGTGGATTTCTTTGTTCTGAGCTGCCATCAGCTGGTTTTCACTAAAATTATATTACATATATTATACAGAAGTTTTTGGGACATAACCAGTTACATTTTCTAATGAAGATATACATTTGAGTGTTTTATTTCTGGCAGGAAGCAGAAAAAAAGACCACGTGATTAAGTTGGTAAAATAAATAAAATCAGTGAAAACTTGCAGCAAATGATTATAAAACTGGAATTTATTTAAACAAAACCAACAGAAGACATCAGGGCGCTGAGGACAGCTAGTGGTCATAAATAAAGACAACGTAAAGACTTACTAAATAAATACAGAGTAGAGTGGGGGAGGGAAGAGTGCTGTAACAGCTCCAGTGTAGTGTCCACAGCCGACATCCACCCACCAACACACACACACACACACACACACACACACACACACACACACACACACACACACACACACACACACACACA
>JBBBVT010000021.1:21811432-21825916 GCA_037177035.1 Craterocephalus eyresii
TCCAGAGGTGCTAGTTTGTGTCTAAAGGTGGTCAAGAGGTGCTAGTTTGTGTCTAAAGGTGGTCCAGAGGTGCTAGTTTGTGTCTAAAGGTGGTCAAGAGGTGCTAGTTTGTGTCTAAAGGTGGTCCAGAGGTGCTAGTCTGTGTCTAAACGTGGTCCAGGTGGGCGATGGGGCCTCAGCTCTTATCACGGTTTAATCTGATTTATTCTGGTTTATTGCGCCGTATTTGTTCTTATGTGTATAAAAGTGGAAGACTGTCCCTGAACGTACCACGTAGCCTACCAGACAGCGGGATAAAACTTATAAAATACCCCATTCCTAATATTAATCTTGGCAATGATAAGAGAAATCCCACCTCTGCAGCTGCAGGGTTTGGTTTTATCTCTGGTCAAATCTGGACTGATGAATTTATCCTTTTGATCCTTGGTAAACATAAAGTCCTTGGCCTCACACGCCTTCTAAATCAGTATTTTTAGTAACTCAGATTAAAGCACAAAGACTTTCTCATCTAAAATGTCTAAATTATCTGTAGATCTGTAGGGGATTCCCAGCATTTTCTGAACCAGTCACACGGTGGGCCAACATCTGTCTGACATTACATCATCCACCGGCCACAGTAACGTTCCCAACGCCTACCATGTCTATCGTTGTCTGTCTACGTGTTTATCTGTCCATCGGTTTTTACCGAGCCCCAATCATCTGTTTAGTGAAATTCCTTTTAACTGAACAGAATTAAGCCTTTTGATGAAGCTTACTGGCTGAGACTTGTTACATGTTGCATCAGACCAGACAGATTTTTCTCTCCTCCTTGCAGGAAGTGTGCGGCTGCAACCTGCAGTCACCTGACTTACTGAGCGCGCCCACCAGGGGGTTTCCCTCCACACCACAGTCCCACAGACAGTAAGTAAGAAGACATGTTCACCTCCCACCTGGACCAGTCAGACCAGGACCGGTCCAATTGAGTCCAGTTTCAGGAAGATTTAAGTGGGCATCCTGTTCAGTGATGACCTTTGGGTCACCTCAGATTACTATAAAACATTTCAGTCCTCATCAAAACTTGCAGATATGTCTCATTCCATTGATTTTACCCATGTAGACACCAGTCTGGTCACATGATGCCGTTGTCATGGAGATGTTTCCGGGTTCTTGGATCAGCCAAAATGGGCGAAAACATGGAATTTTGAAGTAAATCTAAAACTTTGAACGCTCTGGGGACCAGGGTACAGATGGCCTTATTTTATGCCTCTGTTTCCCCTGTAAATACTCTTCTAGCCGTGTATGGTCTCATTATTTCCAGCTGCTTTTACAGTTAGTCGTTTAAATCTAATGTCCGATGTGGAAAAGTTAAATATATCATTTTCAAACCACGAAGACGCCCAAAAAAATCATTTTTATGACTTATAATGTAATTATAGATTGTAAATTTCTGAAAATCATGTCTAAATGCGTCAGGCGGTTTGTTCATGCAACAATATTCCCCCCAGGAGAACTTCAGACCGCCATCATGGTGCTGGCTGATCTGGGGAGGAAGATCACCTCGGCGCTGAGGTCGCTCAGCAATGCCACCATAATCAACGAGGAGGTGAGCTCACCTGAGGTATAACTCCCCCCACACACAGACACACACCTGGTCCTGCTTCTGACCCCCCTCCGTGTTCCAGGTGTTGAACGCCATGCTGAAGGAGGTGTGTGCTGCGCTGCTGGAGGCCGACGTCAACATCAAGCTGGTCAAACAGCTCAGAGAGAACGTCAAGTAAGTCCGGTCCAGACCTCCAGACCGGTTCAGACTGGTCTGGTCCAGGTCTTTCTTAGTGAGCCGGCCGTACTTTGTGGTGGAAAGTAACTTAATGCATTACTCACGTTACTGTAATTCAGTAGCTTTTTTGTGTACTTATACTTTTTCAAGTACTTTTTAAAAAGTTTACTGTCACTTAAGTACAGTTTCTTTTAAGTAATCTACTCTGGTACATTTTAAACCACAGACCTTACTGAGTAAAAAAAAAAGGAAAAGAAAAGGGAAAGAAGGCTGAAACAGAAGAGAAAACACGTTCTGGAAATGAATCACGGGAAGGAGAGAGTTCATTGCGTGAGCAGAGACAGCGTTGTAAGAACTATGGCGCAGGTCTCACACACAGACGATGGCGAACATGGAGGAGGCAGGGGAAGGTGTTATGGTGGACGACCGTGCATCACTATTTGTTTTTAAAAAGTAACTTTTTACTTTTAGTCAAAGTACATTTAAATTATTAACTTTTTCCTTTTACCTGAGTAGATTTTTTGACTGGTAACTTTACTTGTACCTAAGTAAAATCACATCAGAGTAACAGTACTTGTAGTTGAGTGAAGTATTTTTGTACTCTTTCCACCTCTGCTGCAGGGCTGCCATAGACCTGGAGGAGATGGCTTCAGGTTTGAACAAGAGGAGGATGATCCAGCACGCCGTCTTCAAGGAGCTGGTGAAGGTGAGCTAACCGGGTCCCCAGGTGTGTGAGGTCGATGTAGGACCAGGTGTCATTACACCGCCGTTCGTTTGTGTGTGTGTGTGTGCTGCAGCTGGTGGACCCCGGTGTGAAGGCCTGGACTCCGACCAAAGGAAAGAACAACGTCATCATGTTTGTTGGTCTGCAGGGCAGCGGCAAGACTACAACCTGCTCCAAGGTGATCATCTGAACTTCATCATTTATTGATGAAATAGCCGTATTTGTTTTGCTGGAGTGTAGGGATGCATATTATGAAGTAATTAATTAATCAATAGTTGTTTCATCTTATCGATCGATGATCAATTAATTGACAAGCAGCAAGTTTTCTGAGAGGCTAAATTTCTCTGAATCAGCAGGTTCCTCTCTACGAAAATGCAGAAAATTTTCCTTAATAAAAGATTTATTCTTAACAGCAGGAACAACACATTCAGAAATACAATAATGCAAACACAGGTATTATTAATAGTATCATTAGTATTAGTATATTAGTTATTATTATTATTATTATTATTATGAAATAAATTATTATGTCTACAGACAGAGGCATGTGCATCAAGGACTTCTGGCATCAAGCGCCCTCATGTGGACTGGTGAAGAATTACAGGCTCAAAACAATTTTAATTGAATAATTTCTTATAGACAGTTAATTGATCACTGTTTGCATCCCTACTGGAGTGTAATCGAACACTTTTGTGTCTGTAAGTCTTGCTCGAGCCGTCACCCGCAGGAGCCTGGTTTTATTCCCGCACCGTTTCACGTCCAGGTCCTCACACATGTAAATGTCGGGTGTCCGTATCTTCCAGCTGGCGTATTACTACCAGAGGAAGGGCTGGAAGACGTGCCTGATCTGTGCGGACACCTTCAGAGCAGGTATCGTCCTCTAAGCTGCTGCCTTCTGCTGCTTGTCGCTGAGCCTTAGCCTGACTGTGTACCCCCCCCCCCCCCAGGCGCCTTCGACCAGCTCAAACAGAACGCCACCAAGGCCAGGATCCCTTTCTACGGCAGGTGAGTCGCCCGTGTGGCGTTGGGGTTCCCCCCATGACCCCCGTGTGGCGTTCGGGTTCCCCCCTGACCGCCGTGTGGCGTTCGGGTTCCCCCCTGACCCCCGTGTGGCGTTCGGGTTCCCCCCTGACCGCCGGCCTGTGTGGTCTGCAGCTACACGGAGATGGATCCGGTGGTGATCGCCGCAGAGGGCGTGGAGAAGTTCAAAGGCGAGAACTTCGAGATCATCATCGTGGACACGAGCGGCCGCCACAAGCAGGAGGACTCTCTGTTCGAGGAGATGCTGCAAGTCTCCAACGCCGTGGTGAGTCCCTGAACGCAGCGCGAGCTGTTTGAATGCATCACAGACCCGCCGCAGTGCGCTCCTCTGTTTCCATAGCAACCGGATAACATAGTGTACGTGATGGACGCCTCCATCGGCCAGGCCTGCGAGTCGCAGGCTAAAGCCTTCAAAGACAAAGTGGACGTGGCCTCGGTGATCGTCACCAAACTGGACGGACACGCCAAAGGAGGCGGAGCTCTAAGCGCGTAAGCCAGCGTGATGATGTCATCGTGCTGCTAACCACGTGATGATGATGATGATGATGATGATGATGTGGTTGTGTCTCCTGCCAGTGTTGCAGCCACCAGGAGTCCCATCATCTTCATCGGCACCGGAGAACACATCGACGACTTCGAGCCGTTTAAGACTCAGCCGTTCATCAGTAAACTGCTCGGTAAGTAGCCGCCAGGTGTCGCCATGGCAACGGCACCGTGATGGCAACGGCACCGTGATGGTTTGGCAGCGGCTGAGATGCTGGTTGTTAACGAGGTTATTAGCCGCCGTGTCTCATTACTTTCCATCAGCACAGCTGTGTTACATCTGGTCTAAAAACACAAAAACACGAATCTGAGCAGAAACTCAAACCAAACGTACAAACCGCCACCGAAATGACGCACAGCACCAAACTAACGGGAGCTATGTGCCTGAAGTACTGGCGTGTTTCTGCAGGTTTGTTGGTTAGTTCATCAAACAGGGCGAGGAAAGAGTTTAATGTATATTTTTATCCTAACTGGTTTTACTGGTCAAACCACACGATTTAAAAACTGCTTTGTCTCTGCAACGTCTTCCTAAATGAGCTACGGGATAAATCCGATTAAATGGAGGGTTAATAGGGATGGGCCATAATTCGATAACGATATATATCGAGAAAAAAAAAGGCACACAGGCACATGGTCACATGTAACTTACAAACAAACTTGAAAAAAAAAGCATTCATTTAATCACAGAAATAAAAAAAACACAAAATTTAACAGGGGTGTGAATAATTTTGAGGCAGATTGTAAGTATTATATAATGATAAATATCCTATTAAAAGTATAATAAAATATATGAAAAAATAATCAAAATAAAAATCAATATATTAACATGAGTTCTCCTTTCATCAATATATTTTCTATGTTTTTCAATATTTCCATTATTTTTCTATATTGCCCAGCCCTTAGCAGGCAGATGTGGGAAAAGCTGGTTGTCGACCCCTCAGTTTGCGCCTGATGGGGGCAGGTTACTTTTCAAACTGGCATAATTATTAAGCACTAGGCTGATATATATCGATGTCGATCAATATGGTAAAAATATATGGTGATAATATTTTTGGCGTGTGGCCCAGCCCTAGTTATGTGCGGCTGTGGGACATGGAGCCCCGCACCTTCCACCTCCACCCTGACAGCTCAGGACGGTTCACGCTCAACATCTGTAACCACCGTTTTTGGTTCCTGTTGGGCACCGGCTTTTCTTCCACGTGTTTGTGCCATCGCCATGCCGACACAGTGTCTGATCCAAACATAACGGACATCCGTGACTCACTCATGAAAACATTTGTTCCTGGTTTACTTCTGTAACGTGCTTCTTGGTGTTTCTGTGGAAACCTGAAGGAATGGGCGACATCGAAGGCCTGATCGACCGCGTGAACGAGCTGAAGCTGGACGACAACGAGGAGCTGATCGACAAGCTGAAACACGGTGAGAAAGCAACATGACCGCCTCCTCACCGCGCCCTGGCACCGCCGCTGACCTCTGACCTCTGACCTGCAGGCCAGTTCACCCTCAGAGACATGTACGAGCAGTTCCAGAACATCATGAAGATGGGCCCCTTCGGACAGATCATGGTACCCACACACACACAGACACACACACTTTAAGCGGATGGTTCCGGTTGTTCTGTGGGACATGCTGAAGCTAAGCTGTGTGTGTTGGAAAGTCAGTGTCCAATCGGATTATCGAATGGTATCACACGCGGTGAAACATCCAATCGTAGAGCTTCTATTCCACGTTGTGGATCAAAGATCCTTAGTTGTGGAGATGCTTCACTCCTCTGTCCATGTGAGGCTCCATGAATGAAACTGTGCCGTGATGCAATAGCTGATGTTTAAAAACTGTTATCTAGTTGGAATAGTGTGTAATTACACACACTTCTGTAATATATGCTACTACTAATTACTTATTTTGCTGCATTTTTTTGTTTTAATATTAGAAAAATTCACTGCAAAGGGTAAAATATGTGATGTAGCTCATAGCAGACAGAAACTGCTTCCATCAGAAACGGTGAGCAAATGGGAGTTTTTTACACTTATTGGGCAATTTTGACATTTCTATTATACTTACAGGTTTAATTTTTTACCCCAAGACCCTAAATAACATTTCTATAGAGTCTACGTGTTTATTGCAGTTCACTGGGCCTTTTCAGTAGAAGTTGGTGAAATTTACTTTTCAGTTTTGTTTTTTCCTCCCTCTTTATGATTCTATAATCTTTATGTCATTCATGTGACACCAGTGAATCATGAATATAATTAGAGCCCAGGTTGCCCTGAAAGAAAGATGTATAATATGTGATTGTGCATCATAAGATGAGTGTTTTATCAGCAGTAATACACAAGATGTACTAGGCGAGAAAAAAACCCAAAATAGCCCCCGGGGTTAACAAAACTGCCCACATTAACACTGGTATTTTTTAGGGATGTCCGATAAATCGGTTTTAATATCGGTATCAGCAGATGTTTGTCATTTTTTTAAATATCGGTATCAGCCCGATACGTAAAACTGGACCGATATCAACAACAGATATTTATTTCAGGCCATTTGTGGGAAGGAGAGCGGTGGGTGGCCTTGCTGTAAATGTTTGGTCATGTGACAGTGATACAAAGGAACATTATGGGATGTTTAACTAACCAGCAGAAACTGTCAGGCTGTGGCAGTTTTTCATGGTGATGAAAGAAGATACTAAAAGCAGATTGCGAGACTTAAACATCAAAGTAATGTAAGGAAGAGTCTGAATAAAATCACTCAAAACCACCATTTTGATTTATCATCTCAAGAGTTTCACAAATGATGTCAGGAAGCTAATGCTGCTGATGTCGGCTTTAATTTTATACAGAGTTTGGTCATCTTAAATAACAAAAAACAATATTTGTAAGTATAGGTTATCGGCCATTGCAGAAATAGAAATATCGGTATCAGCCAAAATGTTCATATCAGTGCATCTCTAGTATTTTTCTCATATAAAATGTATTCATTTACGGCCCTGAGACTGGTCTTGGTGTGGGTCGGTCCTGGTCCTGGTCTGGTCCTGACTCTGGACTCTGTCCCTGCAGGGGATGATTCCCGGGTTCGGCACGGACTTCATGAGTAAAGGAAACGAACAGGAGTCAATGGCCAGACTGAAGAAGCTGATGACCATCATGGACAGCATGAACGACCAGGGTAACACACACACACACACACACACACACACACACACACACACACACGCACACGTACTGGTCTGGACTGTATGTGGTTCCTGTGCAGAGCTGGATAGTAAGGACGGGGCCAAGCTGTTCAGCAAGCAGGCTAACCGGATCCAGCGGGTGGCGCGGGGCTCCGGCGTGGCCACCAGGGACGTCCAGGAGCTGCTCACCCAGTACACCAAGTTCGCCCAGATGGTCAAGAAGATGGGGGGCATCAAAGGCCTCTTCAAAGGTAACCGGGGGGGGATCTCAGCTGGTCCTGGTCTGACCCGGTCCCGGTCTGATCTGGTCCTGACGTGTTTGTGGCCTTTTCAGGAGGAGACATGTCGAAAAATGTGAACCCGTCCCAGATGGCCAAGCTGAACCAGCAGATGGCCAAGATGATGGACCCCCGGGTCCTGCACCACATGGGTAAGAGACGGACCGGGCCCCCCTGACCGGGCCCCTGGACCGGTTCTGACGTACGTGTGTTTGCAGGGGGCATGGCGGGACTTCAGTCCATGATGCGACAGTTCCAGCAGGGAGCTGCAGGCAACATGAAAGGCATGATGGGATTCAACAACATGTGACCTGCAGCCAATCAGCTGCCGGGGAGGCGGAGGTCCACGGAAACCCACGGAAGGACCCTTTAACAGAGACACGCTGCTTTGGTTGTTTAAAAATGTTTAACGGTGAAAGAATTTTGGTCCTGGTTTGATAATGATGATGGTGATGAAGATGAGTTAGGGACATATTTTGTCTTATAATAAACATTTTTACTGCATCATCTTAAAGCTCACGTCTGCTCATTCAGACACTTCACAACATTTCATATGAACGCACAACGCCTCACTTTGTGTGTGTGTGTGTGTGTTATCCTCCGTCATGTAGCACACGTGGATCGTGTGGAGCATGTGGGACATTTAGAACACGTGGAGAGTGTAGAACAGGGATGTCCAACATACGCCCCGGGGGCCAAAAGTAGCCCACCAAAGGATCCAAAGGAGGAATTTGGTCAGTGACTCGAATCAAAATGTGAAATACTGGATTTTTTCAAATTACAGATATCTGTAATTAAATGATTTCTGATTGTTTTAAATTATTGTGATCTGTAAGTTCTAATACTTGTGTGATTAAGCAAATATTAAGAATGAAGCAAATATGTAAATAAAAAAAATAAACGAACATTTAGTACAAAATAATATAAAACAAGTTTTATCTCAAGTAAACTGTTAATAAAAAATGTCAAATAAAAATTTTTTACTAATTGTATGCTAATATATATGTTTAAAGATTAACCAATTTAATTTCATTAATATATATAAAATATATTAAACAATTAAATATTCAAATCAATTAAATTGTAAATGTGTTAGTGAAGCAAAATATTATGGAAATGGCATTTTTTAAAAAGAAAATTCAGCTTGCTCGTAGTGTTTAATAAAAGTTTAGACCATTAAATGAGATGGTTGTTTCCTTACACAAAAAGAAAGGGGAAAATTTTTTTATTATTTGAGATTATTATGTTTTTAATTTACTGGCCCAGCCCACTTCAGATCAAATTGTGCCTTATGCGGCCCCTTGAACTAAATTAGTTTGACACCCCTGGTGTAGAACATGTGGGACGTTGATCTGTAATCTGGCTGTGCAGCGCCTCCTGCAGGTTCCTCATCAGGTGTTTAACATTAAACATTTGTCACCAGTGTTCAGAGAGCAGACTGAGATGAATGATGTGAGCATACAGATATGACAGACTCCCAGTAGTTTACAGTGTTTAAACCATTTCTATGAATACGCATATAAACATATTAACGTGCATTTCTCAACACGGAGAAGGTACGGCTTTGACACCTGGACACAGATTTGACCAATCGGGTGATAGGGTAGGATGACCCCACATTACCACATACACATGCAGCTCATAGGAGGCAGGACAGTGAATGATCCATCGCAGCATGCTGCCTCACCGATGCTTCAGCTCTCTAAGTTCATTAATGTTTCTGTTTTCAGCCGTTTCATTCAACAATCACTCAAACTAGTTTTAATGGTTTAGGCTTGCGACTGCCATCTATGGGTCATACGAGAAACTGCAGAGTCCACCGTAAAGGCCCATTTATGCTTGCCGCACGGAAAGTTTAGTCTGCTGCATCAATTACGTGTATATTTGGTGCGTTTTCAGGCTACTTGCGCATCTGTCATTCGACGGAGTAATACCACTGGAAACATCGGTGGCAGTGTTGAGCATAGTTCAGCGGAAACAAACTGTAGAAGAAGAATGAAGATGTGAATCAAAATAAATAAGTTGCAAAGCTTTAGAAATAAGACTGTACAAGTGTTCAGGGCGTATTGGTGGTTAGACACAACTTTACAGCCGCACATTAGTGCTGCCAAACGGTGTCTGATACTAATGCCATTTCGCAGAGTTAACTATGAACTCAGCACTGCCCCCTGGTGGAGGTCAGCCGTGGCAACATAAAAGATGCATGGAAGGATAAAGACAGCGACGCATGAAAACGTTTGGAACGGACATCCCCATTTACGTCCGTCAAGGAGCATAATTTGGCCTTTAACCTACATTTGTTATCTGGAGACTAATTTTTACTGAAAAGCTATTATGCAGCTTAACATCTATCGGGTAATGGAGCATAGAGGCAGACGATAGAGTGTTAGAGAGAAAAAACATCAATTCCTGCAAACATCGCCCTAATTATCTTAGTAAATAAGTTGAAAAGACTGATTTGATCTGTTATATTGAAGCAACTAAATCATTTACTTCATCGTCTTTATCGTTATTTATGCCTAGTCGTAACCACGTGAAGTCATCAGAAGTTAAAGAAACAGACAACCTTGAGATCAGTTGTTAAAAATAAGAAAAGAAAAAGAAGTGATGTAATATTCTAATCACACCCATTGTCTGATCCATTATTGATGTTTGCCACAAACTGCAAACTGTTAACATCATCATGAGGGGACTGTTTGGTTCCCAGCAATAAAGAGATGCACACGTATTTTCATAACAAGCTAGTCTGAGCCATAAAGGCCACAGGCGTTTTCTTAGGTGTCCAGCCATGCCATCCACATCCAGGTCTGATTCTGAGGGTAAACACATACTTATCTTCATGCAACCATTAATAATCACAATTATGAAAACATTCTTTGGTCACTAGATTTGTGTGTTCTCTGGCTCCAGGTTTTTTTCTTTAGGCCCATAGGCATTAAAGGAGCAAAGCGCAAGTTTATTCTAGCAGTCTGCGCCCTCCGACGACAAATGTGACGCCAATGTTGTGTAAGAGCATTCACCGCTTCCACTTTGACTTCGTTGGTCTTTGATTACCTGCAGTGTACTCAGTCCGAGCCCAGAGTTAGATACACAATAAATAAATAAAGCATAGCATGCTAGCATACGGGTAGCCCAATGCTAATATTAGCTTGTACGCTAATGGTAGGGTTAGCGTTACATAGTAAATATTCTGTATCCTGGTTTCCATCATATATCACATTCAGCTTTTAAGTAAGCAGAAAGCCAGCTGAAGGTCCCGTTTTATACTCAGAGCAGATAAGAGCTCCTTCATTTATCTAAAGCTGCTCCCATAGTGACTCTGGTTTTACTCCTGCGTGATCAGACTCCAGTTTGCCTCTTTTCCTCACACTACACAACATTTTTCATTTCTTTGTCTTGCAGGAGTATGTTGGTGTTGGTGGGTGTGTGTATCTTATTTATAATCCGTGAAAAATTTGAGGCCTTTGCCGAGCTTGCAGCTTGTATCCTCTTTCATCACTTCCTGTCAAGAAATGAGCATCTTCTCCTGCAGGGCCTGATCCTGGTTTCTCCTCATTTCCTCCAGAAATGTGTTGCTTTAGGCCATATGTTTGGTCAAGTCGTCATCCTTTTCCTTGTGCTGGCTCCAGGTACCTCAAGCCTCCCACTGGCTCGAGTGGGTTCACTCTCATGAGCTGATGAGATGTTGCTGTCCAAGCTTTTATCTTAATCTGCTGTAATACAGCACTGTTACTGTTGATTCTTTAACATCGTAACTCTGTGAAGAGAAAAAAATTCCTACTAGAACTGCAGGTGGTCCAGGAACGTCTACTTTGGTCTCAGTGTCAGTGTCTGTTGGGAAGCTCCATCGTGTTCTCATATGTCTCCACCATGTCAATGGGTTCTGCATCAGGTACCATTAAAACTTTTCTTTAACTTGAGAAAAGCTGCCTGATTTTTTCAGAGCATCCTGAACTTTGATATATTGCTGTCACAGTTATTCTGTTTAAACGCTGTTCAGCTGACCAGTGTTTGCTGAAAATTCCAAATTAACATTCAGAATTAAAATTTGCATCAGGAATTAAGTGTTTATATGGTCATTATTCATCTGTTTAGAGCACAATTAACTTTATTTCCAAATAAAACAGGAATTAAAACTCTCATGTAAACTTGACCACTGTATGAATGAGGGCGGTACGGCACAACATGGAGAAGATAGTCATAAAAGTACCCATATTTTAATACAAGTGTCTGCCATTCTTCACTTTGATTGTTCTAAAAGCCCTTGGAGCACCACCTAAGATTGTCACCCTGTTCAAGCTGCTCTATAGCAATGCCCAGAGTTGTGTTCGCATCAATGGTGTCGACTCTGACTGGTTCCCCATCTCCAGTGGCGTCCGCCAGAGCTGCGTGGCTGCTCCTCACTTGTTCAACTGCAAAATCGACCATTTGACGTCCAGAGTATGTGAACAGGTACTAGGAGTATCTTTTGGCGACTACCACCTGATTGATCTGGAGTACGCTGATGACACCATCTCGCTCAGCACATCCTACAGCCAGCTGAAAGATGCTCTGGGCATATACAGTGCAGAGGCAGAGAAACTTGGCCACAGAGTGAGCTGGACAAAAACCAAATTTATGTATGTCGGTGATGGTCCAGATCCACCTGTGGCTTAACGACGATGTAATAGAGCCTGTCAAGAGCTTTGTGTACCTGGGATCCATAGTGACGGCAAACGGAGATCTAAATCCGGAGATTAGCCGTAGAAGAGCCCTTGCAGCATCAGCCCTACAGTCCCTCTGTAAACCGCTCTGACGACACAAGACCGTCTCACATGAGACAAAGCTCTGAATCCACAACACGGCTATTGTCTCAATCCTACTCCATGGTTCGGAAACTTGGACACTGAATAAGACCCTGGCAGCAAAGATAGATGTGCTCCACCTTCCCTCGGACCACCCAATAAGAGCCATCCTTCAACTGGACCCTAAGGATGCTGGGTGGAAACGACAACGAGGCAGGCCCCGTACCCGCTGGCTGGACATCGTCGCGGGCGACTTCCTGGAGTCGGAGTCAATGCGGTAGAGGAGGCAATGCGGTTGGCACAGGACCAACAGGGATGGAGAGAACCGTGTCGTCTGGTTGGCTCTACGAAAATACGAACCCAGTTGAGGGTCAAACAGAAAGTATATCCAGGAGGAGAACAGGTGCTGGTACTGGTCGAGCTTCATCTTTTCTCTCTTTCTCTCTTTTCTGTCTAATAAGGGGGGTCAGTCCAGCGTTACTAAACCCGTGTGGAAATGTACATGTATGTACATTTAAAATTACTTCCGGACATGGAAACTTTTCTCTCATTGCAACATGCGGCTCTATTGTAACTTGTAAGATGAAATAATTTAACAAATGAGACAATATGTAAAATGAATAAAATAAATAAAAAAGAAAAACAAATATATTAACTGTGATAAATCCTAAAATAAATTGTTTCTGGCAAAAATAACCATTTTTTGTCTGAAATTAATAACATTTAGACATTTTAATCAAATTTATTAGAATATTTGTATTTATAAAAGAAAGATTTTTCCTTTTATTTGATATGTCTTTTAAAAAAACTAGTTTACAATAGATTTAATAACATATATTGTATAAAAACACTTCAATGGAAAATATTTTGTAAATCTGCATATATCAAAATATTGAATATAGTTGACATGATTATCTTCATAAAATACATATCAAGAATATTCAATGATATAAATAAGAAACATAACTATATTATACTATAATGTAAATATTGCTTATATTTTTAAAGGAAGTTCAGGTTTTTCATGTTTTCTAAAAGGAGAGTCTATTAAAGAAGAAATGAGGAGTTTATTTACAGGTTACCTATAGTTTTACTGGTCCAGCCCACTGGACGTGGCACTGCTTTTGGACCCAGTCGGCTCTACATCCTGAATCAAAGAAGAGTCAAAATGGACGTACCCATTAAAGACTACAGTAATAACTCAAGTTAAAATAGCTTATTTTTAGGTTTTACATCACATTTTGCTGTAAAAAGTGTGAGAAACATCCAAAACTTTAAACATAATGAAAGATGTAACAGCCTCACATCACAGGGTCATCACAAGTAAACTATAGATCCTTAAACATTTCTTTGTTTGATGTTATAAATTGAATTTGATATTTTTCATTCACACGAGTCACCTTAGTTCTTGTTATTTCATAAAATCTGGCACATCTACACCATATCTTTCTTTTTTATTTAAAAAAGTCTAATTTAAACCCTTTTCCCAGTCTCTAAGCAGCCCTCCATGAGAAAGATGTAGCCCCGTCCCTGCATGAAACCAGACCCTGCTGCTTGTTCTGTTATGCTAGCCAGAATCAGAAAAGGAGGAGTCTGTTTGGAGAAAAGAGAAGTTGGTTTGGAGTTTTGGACTTAAATTTAGTTTAATTTATTACAAAAAATACATTAAGCAGAAGGAATAAAGAATTAGAGCACAGCACAGGAAGAGGCTAAAACATCACAACAAATTTATTCAAACTGGATAAGAATGCAAAATAATAAAATTATAAGTTATTCTAAACAAAGCAATAATGAGTGGGGATGCTGCCTTGCTAAATGAGACAGTGTAAAACCGTATAAAACTGATATTTGGAAGAGTTTGGGAAGTTTGAAGTGTTCTGGGATTGTTTGAAAAGTGGAGCTGCAGTTCCAGACTCTGGCCGCAGAGCGTCGCTGTTGCTCCATGAGTCAGCCGCCCGTCACCGCCTGCCTCCGGCTCTGAACCTGCGGCCTCCCGCCGACAGATTGTCCGATTCAGAAGTTTATTTTCAGTGCTTGACATTGATTGAACCATTAACCCCGCGGCGCCAACAATGCTAATGATTTCCCAACTTGTTTCTTACAGCAAGACAGCAGGTATTCCTCCTCCTCCTCCTCCTCCTCTCCCTCGCCGCGTCAATCCCACCCTGGTCTGAGCCCCACACACGTCGGACTCT
>JBBBVT010000021.1:21948350-21962131 GCA_037177035.1 Craterocephalus eyresii
TACCAAGAAAACCAAAGAGATGATTGTCAACTTCAGGAGGAACAAGAACACACATAGAAGTGTTTCCATCCTGGGAGCGGAGGTGGAGGAATAATTTTTCCTGTAAATGTGACAGTCAGTAGTCTGTTTATTTTTTCTTTATCTGTTGTGAGTAATGTAAACAACTACTACTAATAATCATGTCTGTTTATCATTCACTCCAGACTTTCACAGCATTGTGACCTGTAATTTATTTATCCATTTCCTGCCGCTTACCTCGGGTCGGGTCGCAGGGGCAGCAGTTAAGCAGGGAAACCCAGAGAGTCCTGGGCCGTGAAATTTATTTCAGATATTTTTTATCATAAGTTTTCTAACAAAATGAATGAATTACAAATCCAGTTTGATATTCCAACACTTTTTACTGAAATAAGCACCCATCCCAGAGACTGGCATGTGCTAAATGATTTTAGACATCAGATCAAATTTCTCACGTAAAAGCTGATCATGTATGTATTTTAGGAAACGTGGTGGAGCACTGGGAAACGTCAAAGTTACAGCAGATTTGTGGTTTTGGACAAATTTGCATTAATAGTTGCAACATTGTGACTTTTTGGAAAGACTGGTTTATATTTTCCCTATAATAGTTTATTTTTATTGAAAGAATCAACACATACAGTAACGAGTGTGATTTGTTTCTGTCTGTGTTTGTTTTTAGCTTCGTGAATATAAGGTAGAGTTAGACATGAGTCTTCCAGCCCCCTTGGACACAGTGGCCCGCTGGCTGATGAGGACTGAGGGGGTGTTGACTGAGGAACAGGGTGACCCCCAGGATCATGGCTGTGCTGCTGACGAAGCCAGAGAAAAACAAGAGATGCTCAAAGTAAACACCTTTTAAGATACTATCTAAAACTCAAGAAGGCTTTTTGGCTCCGTATTTGGGTGAAACGATCTTCATCTAACAAAAAACAACAGCATCTGAGTCCATTTTCATCATTTTCTTTTCTGTTGAAGGTTTGCCTGGAGGACATGCCACAGCAGCTAAAGACCTTCCAGTCCTTCCACAACCTGGATGAGTATGGAAACATGATGGTTCCTACCGACAAGATGGATGAGCTGAAGAGGAGGCGAGTTCACTCAAGCTGTACAGACAAGAAATGAAATTTATGCCCAACTAATTACACAAACCCCTAACCGGAAATTTCAAATTTTCAGTCGTCTATGAGATATTTTCACTTTTCAGTTACTTTAATTTTATTATATGAATAATAAAATATAATTATATCATTCTTTTCCAGATTCACCAGTGTAAGAGTGACTGCTAAGTACCATGGGATCAAGCTGGAGTACCGCGAGCACCGCCACACAGTTTTGGATCTGTTGGGCCAGATCAGGACCAAGCGCCACATCTGGAAGAGACCTTATATCTCTCCAGAGGCTGTCAGGGTCTTACTGCATGAATGGCATGTAAGTAATCCGGAAGTGGTGTATCCATCCATTACAACCATGGTTGGTGGCGTTGACTTCATCCGTTTTTATGATCACAGGAAATGGTAAACAGTCAGGAGCTACCATCTTTGTTGGAAACATCTCTTTGTAAGCTTAAGCAGATTTCTGAGAAATATTCAAGCAAATCTGCCCTCGGTACGTATCCATTACAAATATATTAATTTGTTTATTCAACATTACTCCGGAGTTTAACGTGGACTTCTCTCACTGTGTGACTGGTTATGTTGTTTTTTGGATCCTTAGCTTCAGATTACCACCACGTCAGTCAGCAGGTGAAGCAGCTTGAGGAGGACACTGCTCTGGTTTTGGATGAAGTAACAACAGCCAAGGGGACTATGGGCAGCGTCCTGTCTGCCTGGGACTCGTACAGCGACTGCCTTAGCTCGCTGCAGGCTTGGCTAGCACAGGGTTCTGTAGCACTCAGTCATAGCAACAGACCGGTGGTGAGAAATGAAATGTTTTCATTTATTATTATTATTTACTGCATATTTCTTTTTAAAGTTGGGTCATAATTGCACATTACAAATTTACAGGCGTCTGAGGACGTTCCAGATCCTTACTCTGGTGCACTTCAAAACTTCTGCTGGTGTTCATGTTTTTGTTCAGGTGACATCAGAGTCCATGGCTGAGTGGGGCGCTCGGCACGCCCACCTGAATGAGGTGGGCAGCTTCTTGATCGAGTCAACTGACCCTCAGACCAGTCGGAGTCTTGCAGAGGAGCTGCGAAAAGTCAACATACACTGGGCAGACTTCGTCCAAAGAAACACAGCAGTAAGTGAACAAATGAGTGGAATGTGGTCTATGAGAGATCAGATGACAAAACCAAAAATAAAAACGGCATTTCAGGTTGATAAATGATTAAAACACACCACTCTCCAAATACACTGTTTAACTTCTTCTCTTCATATATCTCATAGTATAAGAAATATTTTATTGAACCATGCCTCTCTCTGTTTAAATTAAAGTAACTTTCTCCTCAACTATTTAAACCAGACTGTTAAAATTTTTTTTTTTTTTTTTTGCAGAAGTTCAGTGTTTATGTACCATTAAATGATAAGTGATTGCCAGTATTTAACTCTTTAAGAAGAGGTGGCTAAACTGTACCAAACTGTCTCCACTAAAAACTGCTTCACTTTATGAGTCTGCCCCTGCAGAGATTATGTTCACATATTGTACCATGTCTGATAGAAGTTCAGAGATACTGCAGAGACGTTCAGATTCATCCAGATAGTGTTTTGTTTTGGTCTTTTTTGGCAAGCCTGAAACTTTTTTCATTCATGTAACATTTTGTTTATTCTTCACCAGTAACACATATAATAATTGAAATGGGCCAAATCTTTGTAGCATTTCTCAAGACACCCCAAACACATCCATACATATTCACACCAAAACTGGATGCAAGGAGGGTGGGGTGTCTTGCCTAAAGGCACAATGGCAGATTGACTGGGGAAGTAGGATTGACCATCAGTGCTTGTCTTATCTTTTTCCAGGAAGGCATACCTGAGCCCAGTGCAGATATCCAGACCACCGCACAGGACCTCCAAGCTTTGATCAGAGAGGCCACTCTGATTCTAAAAGAGCCTCTGGAGGCAATGGCAGGGCCACTACGCACCTACAGAAAAAGACTACAGGTTGGACTGATGCAGTCATCATTGTTCTATTTACACCAATTGAAGCTTTTTTCCATTTGCTGTCTTTCTTGAATTCGATGTTTGGTTTCTGTCCTTCAGTTCATCATGAGGAAAATAAAGGAAGTGAATCTGGAAGCTTTAGATCCTTCCCCTGAATGCTCATCCGAACAGTTACTGAAGTTGAGACTTGCAACACCTGAAGTATGAATGATATACTTTTCTTTTTCAGTTTCACTAACACATATGCTTAGGAAGATTCAGAATATGTCATGCTCGCTGTCATGCTAATTTCTTTTATCATGACCAGGTGATGCAGACCTTGTTTGAGGCAGAGCAGTTGTGTGCAGAGGTGCAGCACAGTGTATCTGGGCTGGACAGTAGACTAGCTGAACTCCTGCACTGGGAAGCTGAAGCGAGGGAACTCTACCAGCTGCTGAGGGCCACCGATCGGCAGCAGAAACACCAGGGCCAAGACCCAAGAGCCAGGGTAAGAAGGTCCTCAGACCAGAGGAGTGTCCCTGATTCTGGTACTTTCATGAAGGAACATTTGATGAAGTATTCACCACCTTTTATTTTTCAGGTCTTTATATCCCGTGGTCTGCAGCTGGAGGGTCAGGTGGTCACAGAAGAGCAAGATCTGCAGGTTATCATTATGACAAGTCAGAAGAATTCCCCCCTCCAGTACCTCCATGCCTCTGCTATGCAGGAACGAGTTCGAGCTGCTGTTGCTCAATCACAGGCTAGTTTATTTATTTATTAATTCATTTATAAGAAAGTCTTGTACTGGACTTGAGAGCTAAAAAGAAAGAAAGGAAAAGAAAACCAGTGTGAAATTTTAATGCAATATACTACATTTGTAGTAACTGCAAATGTTTGTTTTTCTTGTGTGTTTGATTTCTATTCCAGGAGGCTATTGGTATGCTGAGCAGCCTGGGAGCCAGAAGGGACAGAAGCAGAAGCCCTTCAGAGGCAGGCCCTCCATCGAAGGTCTTTATCCAGGCTAAGACTAAACCTCAACATCTGAGACAGTCAGACATTCAGGAGCCAATTCGAGAGCCTGGGACACAACCCTCTAATGAAACATTTGTGCCGCAGATAGTTGTGCAGGAATATAGAGAAGAGAGAATGACACCCTTCCCAGTGTCATATCCAGCACAACCTGCAATGGAAACTGGGACTAAATCACCCCCAGAGGAGCAGACTTTCACTGAGACTGCTTCACAAAAACAACAGGAGATTCAGGAGCAAGGTTTGGTTTCACAGCAGGAGCTACTTCATGAAGGACTTCCCACACAGATGACAAATGAAGTTGATAAACAGAAATCCCAAACACAGGAGCGTGAGCAACCACTAGATATACAAGAACAAGAAGAACAAGAGCTAAAGCCAATGCAACCCCAGCGAAAGCAGCAACAGGTGGAGCGAACACAAATTCAACAGACGTCAGCACTTCAAGAGAAGACATCACTACAGAAAACTGCTTTGAAGAAAAAACCTCTGAGTTCACAAGAGCTTCAAACCAGAAAGATGCAGGCCATGAAGAACCGACCCTGGCTTCAGAAAGCAGCTGTAAAGGAGCAGAAAGCTCCTGCAAATCCAGAGCAAGATTTTTCTCAGGATACAGCTCAGGCTCAACAGATCCAGTCACAGTTAAAGAAAGAAACGGTGAGAACTTCTCAGGCAGCTTCACAGACATCGCAGACATCAGCTGGTAAGACGCACCCTAAAGCACCTGCAAAATCAGCCAAACAGACTCATCAACAGCAGCAAGAACAGAAAAAACAGAAGCCACAAGCTCAAAATGTAGAGCCACAGCCAAAAAAATCACAACAGCAGCAGAAGACACAGCAAAGGGAAACACAGTCAGATGTAAGACAGGCTCAAGCAAACCCAACCAAGACTAAATCTAAGATTTTAACTGAGACTCAGTCTAAAATGCAAGTAAAGGCTTCAAATCAGCCCCAAGCTAACACTAGGTCTGATCTTCAGTCAGCAGTCCTGCTGCAACTGCAGTCCACAAGTATGTCCCAATCCTCTACAGATACCCAACAGCTAGCGATGACCAAGTTACAAACAGGAGTCACTGAAAGTCATATAGTCCATAGCTCTGTGAAATCACAGTCATTGACCCAGCCACAGACACAACAACATCTCCTGTCCCAAACATTTGTTCCGGCTGGATCTCAGACATCCATGCAGCCACAAGGTCTGGCTGTTTCTCAAGTTCAGACATGGGCTCCAGTCAGACCTTCCTCCCCCATGCAGGTGCCACCTGCAGGGCACATCCAGCCTCCAGTGCCATCCCACATTCAGCTTCGTAGTCATCCACAGTCTTGGGCCCCTGTCAGGCCCCCCTCACCTAAGCCACCATCCCACGGTCAGCCTGAGGCTCAAACCCAGGCTCAGCTAATGGCTGATTCTCAAATTCATCCTCAATCTAGGGTCCAGCATCAAACTCATTCTCAAGGCCAAGTCTCTCCTCAACCCATGACTTATCCTCAAACTCAGGTTCAAACTCACCCTCAGCCAAAGGCTGGTCCTCAAATCCATGGTCAATCAGTAGCCAGGCCGAGTCATGTCCAGCCACTGACTCACCTTCAAACCCAAGTTCAACCTGGTCTCCTTCGTCAAGATCATTCTATGACTGACCCTAGAACTCATGTTCAACCACCAGTCCAGCAAGGACTGACCCAGGGTCAATTGCAGGCTATGACTCAAGTCAGAGCATCATCCCCAATGTCTATCCAGCATCTCCAGGCTACAGCTCAACCCCAGCTTTATCCCCAAGGTTACTCCCCATCTCAGTTTTCACCCCAACAGTGGACAGAAAAGCAAGAGCCACAAAATCAAGCCATCATCCAGCAAGGGCATCCCATCCCCCAACCATACCATCAGCCTTTTGGTCAAGCTTCACAGTCTCAGACCTATGCAACAACTCAGGCTTTCCAGCAGTGGACCCGGCAGGGGCCTCAGATCAGCCCCCATGGGTACATTGCTCAATCATATCAGCCTCAGATGTGTTTGCAAGCACCAAACCAATCCTGGGCTCAAACACAACCCCAGATCACCCACCAAGGTCCCGTGCAACAGACCCCACAGATAAGAGCTTACAGTATGGTTCAGACAGATCAAGTCCAAGTTCAACAACAGACGTGGGTTCAGGCATCACCACATCCGCAATCACAGCCTTACCACCAGCCTCACTCCCAGCAATATTTACCAGTTCAGCATCAGCCCCAAACTCCGCATCACCCTCAACCTCAGCTGCAAGCTCACAGAACTCCCCAGTCACACCCAACACACCCGATCCTACCACCGGCCCAGCTGCAAACTCCACAGGCCCAATCCCAATCACAGACCCAGACACAGCCACTGCTTCAAGCCAAGACCCTGCAGCCTCAGGGTCATCTTCCACAGCACAAACAGCCCCAACTCCAGATGCTTCAGTCAGCAACGCAGCCCAAACCACAGTTCCAGCTACCACCCCAAGTAGCATTCCAGTTACCCGCTCAGCCAAAGGCTGACTTAGCTTTGCAAGCTGTCCCCGAACACCAGGTTCCCAAACAATCCGTGGTCCTGTCATCAACCAAATCTACGGTTGAGCCGGCATTAAAACCCAAGATGCAGGCCGAAATTACACCACCAGCTCAGCCTAAAGATCAGTCGCCAAGCCAGTCTCAGGCCCAGAACCAACTTCAGGCTCAATCTCCAATACAAGCCAGGGCCCAAACCACACTGCAGTCCAAGGCTCAATCTCCACCACAGGCCAGACCTCAACCTCTCCTACAGTCAAAACCTCATCCCAAGCCTCAACAACCCCTTACTGCTGTCCTCTCCCAGGTCACCTTGCTGCCTGAGATCCAGCCAGAGTCACCAGACCCCCTCATCAAACCTCCTGCCCTGGCCCAGGCACCTCCCCAGGCCTACACAGAGGCCTACCATAAAGCACAGGCTCTGGCCAGAAATGGCTTTGAGGAGGCCAAGTACTGCCTGCAGGCGCACATTATGGAAGCTATCACTGTCTTTAAAGATAAACGCTTATCAGCTGAGCAGGCATCTGTTAAAGAGGTAAATCTAGTTATTAGTTATCAGTCTTATATTTTACTAACAGTTAATAATTAACCTAATGGTAACATATTAAAGAAAGGTACCTTATTGAAAGTGTGCAAAACAGGTGAATTATATTTCCTCTTTACCTCATTACGCTAATTAAACTTATTTGCATGGAGCTGATCCAGGAATTACATGCATGCATTTTTCCCAGGAGATTCTGAAGACTCTTGACCCAGAGTTGTTGGAGGGGTTCTTGAGAGCAGCGACAGGCATGGAGGCCTTTTGTACCCCTTCGCAGCTCAGAGACATGGAGTTTTTCACCCAGTCTGTCAGGACGCAGTGGGAGGTAGGATACAAGCTGAACTGCTTCATGGTAAAAATGTGGCATGTTTAATTGATATTAATTATTATGAGCAAACCGTTAAACCATTGACATGCTGTAACTAAAACAATATCCCACATTTGCCAGTTTTTTTTCTTGCAATGCCTAAGGGAGCATTCACACCCTTAGGCATTAGGCAAAAAAAAATAATAATAATAATTAAAAAAAAGGGAGCATTCACACTGGTGCTGTTTTGTCCATGGATAGTATGGTTCTTTTGAGTTGTGTGAATGCTCATTCACACGCTGGTGTGAAGCAAAGAAGCAAACTCTGGTCTCAGTTCCCTTACAAGTGAACTCTGATGTGGTTCGTTGACAGTGTGAAAGCAAAGGGGTCGTGCAGTCAACCAAGGGGAGAAAGTGACGTAGAGTGCGTTGTAGAGCATCTTGCTGTCTGTCCTGCTGCTCATACTGGACAGCTTTTTGCAGAAAGTTTTAGGTTTGAAAACCAAAGTGGAAACACTGGTGTTCCTCCATTGTTTACTTCTACACGAGCCATTTTTTGTCGTGGCCAGTCCACCGGCTGGGTTTTTCATCCTCTTTCTGTGTTTTGTTTCTTTCTCGTCTGATGAAATAATTGCCCTCACGAACAGTTTTTCTAATTGGGTGGTCTTGTCCAGATGACTTGGTCCTTTTCAGTGAAGTGCTGTGTGAAAGCAAACTAAACCAAGGGAAGTTGCCAAATTTCTCAGCATTCCCCACTGAAACAAACTCCATTTTAAAAGGAAATAAACAGGCTTACAACATTATAAGATTTACTATCAAGAAGCATTTTTACAACAAAGAAACAGTCTAGCAAACCCTAATTTCTTGACTTTTTGTATTAAGTTTATAAAGCATTCGTATGCTATTGAGTAGCATGTGTTATAGTGTCATATGTGTTTATGTTATCTCTCAGGCTGTGAGAGCTGACATCTCAGTACTTTTGCTGCAGTTACAGTTTGATGTAACAAGGAAAGATTTTCATACAGCAGTCCTGAGGTGTGAGATGCACTTAAGCTCCTGCTTAGAAACCCAAACAAAGGTAGTTCAGTCACTGGAGCTAAACTCTGTACCTGTAGGTGTGCTTATCGGATGGGTTTGCAGCTTTGCTTATATCAACTCCTCCTTCCTTCTTGTTTGCATGCCTCAACCTGGTGGAAGCTGGTGATTAGGATAAACTGTATTTAATTTTGGCTTTTCAAGCCTGCTTATTTTTGTAAGGGTGTGTGTACAGTACAAGTCAACATTTTCGTCAATGTGGGCAGTACAAAAGATAAAAAGGATTCTTTCACTTGTGCTTTTCAAATCTGTTGGCTGCTGCCACTTGAGCGTTGGCTTGTGTGTTGCAAATCGTACAAAACATTTCTTTTGATGTAAAGTAAGAAGCTAAAAGATAGGACTCATTATTTTCCTTCTGTCAACTCGACGTCCTCCAGGCCTGCTTCTCAGCAGACTTTGCAGAGGCAGGACAGCACCTGGAAGCCTTAAAAGAGTTGTGTGACACTCTGAGTCCAGAGGATGCTCACCGCCTGGCCCAGACTCAGCTGATGGAGTGTGAGAAGAGGCTGGCCGCCATCCAGCGCCAGTTCAGTGGAGACCAGGACGCATCACATACTGAAGCAAGGTGAGACTCCTGTCACCTTCCATTTCTGTCTTGTTTCATTTCTGCAGCAGAAACCAGGAATAAAATCAAAGGCAGATTTTATTTATGCTGGACATTTCACTAAGATTAACATTAGGAAATAATATTATATTTTTTTTCTCCATTTAATCAAATTAAAGATGAAAGGTTAAGATATAGATGAAAGATATTGGTGTTGTGATAAAATACGCTGATTTATTATCATATTTCTATTTTACAGGATTCAGCTTGCCTTCAGTGAGGATCTGACCACACACAAGGAACCTAAAAAGTCAATAGATAAATCTCAGGTTGTCACTGAGGTAAGACAAGCTGTCTTACAAGTAATTACAAAATATTTTGGAGCCATCCATATTTCCATAAACCATTTACATAGTGTATGCATACAGTGGATATAAAAAGTTTTGAAATGTTTGATTTTATGATATGAAAAGATGAAAGCTAAATACATGATTTCCAAACTTTCATCACCTTTAAAATGACCTGTGAGCTGTAGAATTCAACTAAAAAAAATCTATTAGGGGGAATAAAAAAGAAAAACCAGACAAAAAAAGGCTGTATTAGTGTGGACATCCTCAAACAGAAACTGTGTTGAAGCATCTTTTCATTTAAGTCTGTCAGCATGGGGCATCTTGACCTGGAGAAGCTGTTCCTTAGTAGAGTTAGATGTGTGCTTGGCATCATTTTCATGATGAAAATCCTCCTCTGCTTCTGCTTCCCAGCAGACGGCTTAGAGTTATAAGAAAATTCATAATTCCCTCCTCGACTAAAGCCCAAGTTCTAGCTGAATAAAGCAAACCCAAAGCATGATACTATCACTCTGGGTGTAAAATTTGGGGGCGACTCAACAATAGAAATTACAGATGATAAACAGATGAAAATATAGGGGAATGCAACAATGTGATGTGATGTTTCAATAACGTAGCAGAATAAATGAGAGCCCTGTCTGTGGTGCTGCAGCGTCCTCTTCTCTGCAACCACCACCACAGACTCCAGCTCCGTCCGTGCCATCGATCCAGTCTGTCCAGTCTGTTGCAGTCCCTCTTCGCTGCATTGCTTTTCTGCAGGGGTTAAAAGCTGCCAGCCTCCTCAGGAAATGCGTTCTGGTCTGCCCCTTCCTGTAGAGATGTTGACTGGCCAGGACCAGTCCGCTATGTTGTCCTGCTACAGGCTGAGCTGCTGGTAAGACAGCATGCTGCGTTGGTGGTCCAGTCCTATGAAATTCCAGTAGCATCTCCTTGGTCTTTGATTGGTTTATCTGCAGCTGGTTGTGGTGATGCCACAACACAAAGTTCTTCACTAGCCTCCTTTTTTCACCCTCCTGCTCCTCCCTGATACAGCCGAGGATCTGTACTAACTTCTGAACACTGCACCGCTCTGAGTTGTGCTGAAGTTGGCTGTGTACAGGGCGAAGAAGAGGAGGAACAGCTCCCATCCTGCTGCTGGTCAGCATGTGTGATGTGCAGTCTCTCAGCCTGACAAACCTTTCAACCCCATCGCACAGTGCAGGCATATGGAGACTGCAGCAGGTTGTTGTCACATGTAGGACACAACATGTAGAAACTCCTGCTGCTCCGAGATCTGTTGGAAGCCTCCCTCACCAGTTTTCGTCTGGTGTTTTCATCAGTTACTAGGATGATGTCTAGTTTATTGCACTGTTACTGTTGTCCCATATTTCCCTTAGTTTTTGGTGACAGTCTACAGCATGCTCTACAGATTGATCCAGTGCTTTGGAAATTGTTTCTCCTGACCTGAACAGTTCAACAATAAGATCCTTTTGGTGCTTTGGAAGCTGTCTGTGAACCTGGACTTTTGCTGCAGCAGTGACTGAGCAAATGTCAGGAAGATCCCACGAACAATGCTGAACTTTGTGTGTTTGTAGAGACAGCACATCAGTTCAGTACAAGTTATTTAATGATGCCATTGTTTGTCAGGTGTCCCAGGGGACAGCGCAGACACCTGATGAAGTAGAAAAGCAGGCGTCAGTGGAAGAACTCACCAAGAAGGACGTTTTTGAAAGGTACAAAAAGTGTTAAACTGTTAGTTTTCATATTCTCTGAAGTGTTGTGAGGAAATATTTCAGAGATTTTTACATTTGATCAATTTCAGTTCTTTTTTTGATTCCTAAAACATTTAGGTATGAAAATTGTAAAAGGTCCCTGCAAGCCCAACTAGCTAAAAATGTGCAGAGCTTCAAAGATGTTCCTTCAGACTCTGTCTCCCTGAAAGGCCTGCATACACGGCTGCAAGAAATACAGGTACAGCCTCGTTCTCTTCAGCAAACGTAGATTCATGATTTAAATATTTCATGCTCTAAATTGTTTGGAGTTTGGATGCATGTTTGTATCATTTTGAGTTGAAATCCTTTGCTGTTCCAGTTCTTGAGGCAGGAGAGTGAACAACTGTGGTCTGAGTACTCGAACCAGTACTCCCAGCGTTCCCAGTTAAGCCAGGACATGTCTGTGGAGCAGGAACTGATGGAGCTGCAGGAGCAGTGGCGCAGCCAGCAGACAAACCTCCAGAGGAGAGGCAGCTCTCTGAGCGCTGCTCTCAGACAGATTGACTCCACAGAGAACCACATGGTGGACTTTACCGACCGGCTGGACCGATACCTGAGACAGCCCAAAGACATCACTGGTTTCACGCTGGCCAGCACCAACATCCTGAAGGACATCAAGGTCTGACCGCAGCCATCTTTCTTTCTTTTGTTGAAATCAGATTTTTTGGAGTCCCACTCTCACATCTTTGCATGTCTTTCTCTGCTAAAGGAACTGGATGACAACATTCAAAGTGAGCTGGACCAACTGGCCAGACTGGATCCTGAATCCAGTGATCTGGACTCTAGAGAACGCTTCCCTCTAACTCGGGAGGTTGAGACTCACAAAGCAAGTCTGGACCAACTCCGACAGCAGGTCCGTAAGAGCGAAGCAGCGGCGCGCGCCCTGGACCGATTCCTGATGTCACTGCGCACTGTGGACGAAGACATATCAGGGGTCCAAGGCGCCCCCTGCAGTGACTCTGCAGTACTGCAGGACTGCCGCTCTAAGATGGCTCTGATCAAGCAGAGTATTGACAGTCTGAAGGAGAAGGCGCCTCAGCTGGATCTGCTCCTGCAGGGAGCGAGACTTACAGTCACCAGGGATGGTGTCCCTGCCTCCTGCCTGGACATGGTGACTGCCCTGCTGAGAAGATTGGAGGAGACTGACAGTGGGCTGGCCAGCCAGCAGAAAGGTCTTCAGAAAGAGGCTCAAAGCAAGTCCTTGGGTCTGAGGAAGAGGACAATGCTGGGGGAGCTGAAGAAGCTGCAGGATATGATTGAAAAGCAAGGCCTGAAAGAGCCCACCATGCCTGCTGTGCAGCACAGGTGTGTGATGCTCATGCTGGCACGTCTGGTACCGTCTGATGTTTCACAGCTTTCCTCATTCTGTTTACATGCATTACGTCTTTTTATCACAGCGTTCTTTTCCAAAAGCTTTTCCTCTGCCCAATTTCACCTGCAAGATTACTTTATAACGAAATTAATTTAAACTGAACCAAATTCGTGCATACGATTATTAAAACATTTAGCTAATCTTGCATTTTCCAGGCTGCGTGTGCTGTCAGATCTGGAAGGCCAGCTGCAGGCTCAGCACTTTGAGCTCGAGAACCTCCGTGATGTGCAAGAGAAGCAGGGAGGAGGAGAAGACGTCCTTCAGGAGCTGGAGGCTGAGTGGAAAGAGACTGAAAGAGCTTTCTCTGACAGGTAATGTGACCTTAAAGCAGAACTTCGCTTTTTTGGAACCTGGGGTCAGTTTTCATCTTTCCTTTCATACATGTGAGTGATGGAGAAAGGAATGTTCAAGATCGCTCCATCACTGACATGTATGAGAGGAAAGATGAAATCAGTCCCCAGGTTAAAAAAAAGCGAAAAGTCTGCTTTAAGAACCAAGTTTAACTTCAGTAGTAACAAGTCTATAGAAACAAGCAACGGCCGGGTCTTCAGTGGTACAAACTGGCTGAAACTGAAACCTTTAGGTGTTTTGATACATAATGAAATCTCCTCTGGTGTCGCAGGAAGAAGCAGTGCAGCGTGCTACTTGAGCTTCTGAAGAAGTTCCAGACGTGCCGCTGTCACCTGAGCAACACCATCCAGAAAGCAGAGCAGACCATCAGCGACCAGGCCTCCTACATGGGCAAAGACAACCTGCAAAGAAGCATGACAAAGGTGAGTCCAAACTGCTTGTTGCATGTCTGAAACTTACAGAAAAATAAAGAACCCTTTGAACCCTATAAGCTGCAGATTTGGGGCTTTAGTCAGCACTTGTCAAAGAGCTAAACAGCGTTGTTGTCTGTCAGATGATAGTGATGCTTCACATCAAATTAAACTGCAGAACTTGAACTACAAGACCGTAGAAACCTTTTTATTTTTTCTGGACTCAAGTCATAATTACTGTAAATGAAATATAGTAAATGAAACTTATTCATTCATTCTTTCATTCATTCATTCATTCATTCATTCATTCATTCATTCATTCATTCTTTCATTCATTCATTCATTCATTCATTCATTCATTCTTTCATTCATTCTTTCATTCATTCATTCATTCATTCATTCATTCTTTCATTCA
>JBBBVT010000021.1:21963013-21973884 GCA_037177035.1 Craterocephalus eyresii
CATTCATTCATTCATTCATTCTTTAATTTATTCATTCATTCATTCTTTAATTCATTCATTCATTCTTTCATTCATTCATTCATTCATTCATTCATTCTTTCATTTATTCATTCATTCATCCATTCTTTCATTCATTCTTTCATTCATTCATTCATTCATTCTTTAATTCATTCATTCTTTCATTCATTCATTCATTCATTCATTCATTCATTCTTTCATTCTTTCATTCATTCATTCTTTCATTCATTCTTTCTTTCTTTCTTTCATTCATTCATTCATTCATTCTTTTATTCATTCATTCTTTCATTCTTTCATTCAATCATTATTTCATTCATTCTTTCATTCATTCATTCATTCATTCATTCTTTCATTTATTCATTCATTCATTCATTCATTCATTCATTCATTCATTATTTCATTCATTCATTCATTCATTCATTCATTCATTCATTCATTCTTTCATTCATTCATTCATTCATTCATTCATTCTCTTGTACATTTCTGCAGGTGTGTGGTATGAAGGAGGAGCTGGGTGGTCTCGGTGAGCAGATCGAAGAGATGAGGGGTGTTTGCAGACAGCTCCAGTCTGAGCTCAAGAAGTTCCCGGACTGCAGCGAGACTCCCTTTGAAGCCGAGGCTGACACACTCATGGACAACTGGCTCGACGTATGAATCCAGTTACTCAATATGCATAATTCACTTACTTCATTTATACTTAAATAACCACATCAGTTTGGTGGAATACTAACTTCTTGTTGCTTCTGCAGGTAACAGAGAAGACAGACGCTTACATGGACAACCTACGGGTGGGGCTGGAGCTGTGGGAGAAGCAGCTGATGCTGGGAGGAGAGGTGGACAGCTGGGCTGGAGCCAAGCTCGCCCTGTTTGCAGAGAGCCATCCCTTAAACAACGAAAAACAAGTCCTCGCCATGAGAGTAAGAGGAAAAGTCACATGACTTAAAAAACAGCTGCTTATATTCAGCTGTTCTTACATTTTATCGAAAAACAAGTCACAGCAGATTTTTTTGGTTCATAGGATGAGATTCATGCCAATGAGGAGAATATTGCACATTTTCACAAGAAGTCTGTGGAGATCCAGGAGATAATGCAGAGCCAGGAGGCTCCTCTAGAGCTGCAGGTAAGTTCACACTGCCAGGTGCTTTTTGTAAGAATGGCTGCGATACCTGCTTTCTTTCCTTACCGGCCATCTCTTCACCTTCCAGGTGATGGAGACACAGCTGAGGAAGAGAATGGAGCAGGTGAAGGAGTTATTTACTGACTGCACAGACGTGTTTGAGGAGCTGGTAGCTGTGAGGAAACATCTGTCTGAGAAGATTGAAGAGTGCCAAACAGCCGTAGAGAACATCCAGTGTAGTCTCAGTAAGATCGATGCTTCAGAGGCCAAACTTGAAGCCCAGATCCAGGTGACCAGTCCATCTCACAAACATATAGTATGGCCCTTCCTCATTTGATGTTGACAGATAAATTTCTTGTCATGTCAGGATCTGTGTGATGACCTGGAAGCCCAAGAAGAGCAGGCAGAGTCTGTGTTGAAGGAGGTGACTTTGGTTTCCAGCGTGGCCAGTCCGCAGGTGTCGGAGGAACTGTCTGTTGACTGCAGCAGGCTGAGGGAGGCCGTGTCCAGAACCAGAGACATGATCCACCTGAAGAGGGAGGAGAGGGACAAGGGCCTGCTCAAGGTCATCAACGGTAAGGGTTTCACAAGGTGGAAAGTGGTGAGATGGTTGTGATGTGAAATATATGTTGAAAGAGTTGATGGTGCATACATGCACACACACACACACACACCTACACACACACATGTCATACAGTAGAGACAATTGTTGGCTTAAGTATCTCCTTTTAGGATGTTGCACTGTGTGTAGAAAAGAATTTGCACATTCTTAATTAAAACCAGATTTTTAAGGAAATTCTTATTTGAGTTCAAATAAGTCAGAAGATTTTCCTTTATAAAGACGAAGGTGATTAGCGCTCCCTAAAAACAAATAATTTCATTCATAATTTTTTCCCTTCAGATGAAAAGCAGTCATTTGAGGACTGGTTCCAGGATCTACAGCTGTTAGTCAACGAGTGCTTTGAGAACCCTGAGAGCAAAGCGGATGTGGAAACCTCTGTGCAAAGACTCACTGTAAGACAAAGTGAAACACATGCTGTAAGCTGCTGGATGATGGACGTGTCCTCATGGTTTTGTTTTTGGCCAACAGGCTTTCTTAAAGGCCAAGGATTCAGAGAGACGCTTGGAACAGTTGAAAGAGCAACTTGAGAGGGGCAGCCAGAAGTTTACTCCCAAGCAGCTCTCTGAGTTCACCGACTGGCTCAAGGAGCAGCAGGAGGAAGTGGCCACATTCAGAGCCCACTGCCAAAACAGGGAGAAGCAGATGGAGTCGCTGCTCGATGACTTGAACTGGTAATCACCTCTTTGGTTTCATCTACATGCAATCTGCAAATAGAGGATCAACATTGTCACAAAGTGTAGAGAAATGTTTGGTGTCGTTTTAACCAGAGACATGATTGTTTTTATAGTCTGCAGAAGCAGCACGATAGCTTTTGTGAGTGGCTTCAAACCAAAGAGAAACAGTCTGTGGTTTCAGGGAACATGACACAGCTCCTCAAAGACCTTCAGCGTGAGAGGTAACATCAAGTCTGAACTGGAAATGTTCTTCTTCACATAAGTTTTTCACAGAACAACACAGATTCATCACATGGTGATGAGTTTGTCTTTTCCTCGTGTCTCATTCTTAAATACGTTTTCCATACGTTAGCAGGAAAGCTGAGATCCTCAGTGAGCTCTTAGCGTCGGTGCGCAGACAAGGCGTCAGAGCAGACACCCTCCTGAAGGACGGGGACAACCTGATTCAACGCTACCGCAACCTGGAGGCCAAAATGCAGAAACAGGCCGAGGCTCAGAGTGCCCTGCAAGCAGAATTTGACAGGTTTAAGACCCAGGTTGAGAGTACCAGGACCTGGATCCGGGACCTCTCAAAACCACTCACGCCTCCTGGCAGAGACCTCGACATGGAGCAGATGAAGAGCAAAGCAAAGGTTAGTGGGGAAAGTTTAAGTCTGACCTGATCCAAAAAGGTGTCAAAGGGCAAATCATGTCTTAACCTTGCTTAATGTGGAGGAAATGATGCTTAAACATACGTTTTGCCCCTCATGCTTTTTATATGTGCAATATTAAATTATCTGCTCCTTAGGACAGAATCAGACAGTAATGGTTAGAAATCCTGCAATAGTAGATTAAAAACATCCCCTTTAATCCCAGCATGGCTTACATGTTTTTTACCAGGCTATTCTAAACTCCAGACCTGAGGGAGACTCTAGAGTGAGTGACCTGAGAAGACGAATGGAAAGTCTGTGTGAGCAGGAAGACTTAGAAGAGAGCAGGAAACAAGAAGCTCAGCTGTTTGTCAGAGATGCAGAGGATGAGTGGAGGGGTGGGCTTCAGACAGCCGAGGACGCTCTCAGAGAGGCAGAGACACGAGCGCTGTTACACAAAGACCTTCAAGCCTTCCAGTCCCTCAATGAAAGTTTCCAGTCCTGGATCAAAGACCAGCATGAGACCCTGACGCCTCTTGGTGGTCACATGCAAGCAGGAGAAAAGATCCAGATTGCACGAGTGAGTTAATAAGTGCATGTGGATTCATTCGGGTGAGTCTAGTGAGTTTAGACCTTTGTGAGTGGTCTTTAAAAGGCCATCTGTTCCCTTCAGGCTGTTCTGAGCTCCAGATCTCACGGGGAGTCAAGGCTCCAGGACCTGAGGCAGCAATGCCAGAGTCTGTGTGATCACCAGGGCTTGAACGCCACCCGCAGACAGGAAATACATGATGTAGTCAAAGGTACAGAGGAGCAGTGGTGCCAGGTCTTACAGGCTGCAGAGGAGGCTCTCAACCAGGCCGAGACGGAAGCTGCCTCTGAGAGAAACTTTGATGCTTTCAAAATCCAAAATGAAACAATCCAGTCTTGGATCAGACAGCAGAAGCAGAAACTGTTGGTCCTCGGTAGTCACATGCAGTTTGAAGAGAGGCTGCAAATCATCCAGGTGAGTTCAGCCGTCAGGCCAGATCTCAGGATGTGAAGTTTCTGGTGCAGGACAAAAAAGACATCTTAGAACAAATGTCTTGTTTTTAAAGATCACCATAAATTTGTCACTCCATTTTGGAGTTTATGGCAGTAAGTAATAAAACTGAGTGGGTTTCCACAGAGATTTCTACGATCAGAATTGATATTTATGAATGTAAATGCAGAATGCTCAGGGGACACAGTGCCGTAGCTCATACATCAGCTTATTGTTCCACTTCCACTGGTTCTCTTGCACAGTTTTGAGAAAATATAAGCAATAAATGCATCAAAATATGTGGCTTGATCAACAGGTTTGTTTAATGAGTTTCAGTTGCGAGCCCCTGCAACGTGTCCTTTAAATGTCTGAAAGGGCGTTCTGGTATTTTTTATGGTTTCAACAGGATCCCAGTTTATATTTTCAGGCATTTCCGTCTTAAAGTCAACACTGTTGGTGTGAATTAACACACATAAACATACAAACATTTCCTCAAATACACTTCTTTCACAGCTGCAAACAAGCGATACATCATAATAAAGGTATTTTTCTCCTCTTTCACCCCATCTGACCACCGCTGTGATGGTCCTTACCGTTGTCTCTCAAATCACCTCCGAGTGCAGAACACACCCTAAACTGGCCACATTTACTTCCATTCATTTTCAACTCAGTCAGTGTTTTTACCCTGCTATAAAAACTACAGAAAAACACTGTAAACAAAGAAATGTCTGTGTGTTCAGTAAACTGTTCTCCTGCTCACAGTTCAAGATTTTTGTTTTCACACTTAACTGTTTTTGAACTGTCTGTGCTTGTTTGTGGGGTTCAACATTTCTGAAACCACCTGAAATTTGAGCCTTTGGGACAGCTTCTGATACGGTCGTCATAGCGATGTTAATGATGAGCTTCAGTTCTGTGTATCACATTGCATTTACGCACACACCTCGCACGTAGTGATAGATAAACAACATTATGCATTTAACCAACAAAGCAGACATACACACGGTGAAGGCGACATCCACGCCTAACAGAGATGGGAGTGAATATGAGGTCAGCAGTAAGTTCCCACCTCACTGTTTCTCTATCCTCACCACCAGGCTGTCGTAACCTCTGAAGCAGAAGGAGAATCCAAGCTTCATGACCTGAAGAGGCAATGTGGAAGCCTGTGTAAGCAGCTGGAGCCGAGCAGGAAGCTGAAGGTGGAGCAGCTGGTTAAATCCACAGAGCAGCAGTGGAGAGCAGCCCTGCAAACTGCCAGACAAGCAGAAATCCAAAGTCTTTCAGATGACTTTGATGTTCAGAGTAAAAACACTGAGTTCTGGATCAGAGACAAGCAGCAGAAGCTGCAATCTGCAGGCAGTCACACATCAGCTGAGGAGAGAAGCCAAGCAGCTGAGGTGTGTTTAAACATGTCCGTTGTTCTTTACTTTCCCAGTTTGTTTGGTTGTTTAACGTTATCACTTTTCCGTTATCGCGTCCAAAGATCATCTTGACCTCCAGACCAGAAGGTGATGTTAAGGTGAACAACCTGAGGAGAAGAGGCCAGACTTTGTGTCACCATCCAGATGCTGACCAGGGTAGGAAAGTCCAGGTCCAGCAGACGGTTAAAGACACAGAGGAGCAGTGGAGGACGGTCCTGCAGGCTGCAAAGCAGTTAGAAGCTGCTGCTGCAGCTCAGATCGCTGAGGAGAAGGAGAGGAGAACGCTGGAGGTCAGAGAACTTCTAAAATAATGTACAATTCACTGTAAAGTGCAAAGTGTTGTTATACGAGCTCCGAGGCAGTGTTTTAAAGGAGTCTGCATCCTTTTTGACCTCCTACACCAGGGGTGTGATACGTGTTTTAGCTGGGGGGTAGGGTACCGCGCAACTTGATCTTATATAGGCTGAACTAAATAAATAATGAAAACTTCCAATTTTCCCTTTGTAAAAAAAGTAAAAGCACATTATCAAGATGTTTACATCGAATGATCTATGAACTACTTTTCATAAAACTTTATGAAGCTGACATTTAGGTGCAATTTCAACTATGTTTTGCCTTGTTTCAAAATTACTTATTACAATTTCATTACTTTATTTGCATGTTTATGTTACACATTTTATATATACACAAACTGAAGTTGGATCTAGTAAATGTATAAAAGATAGAGCAGTTTATCCCCATGCCTTGTAAATGCATTATATTTAAGCATAAAAATGTAATTGCACATGTACAAATTCGGAAATAATTACTTTTATGAAGAATTTGTAGTTAATATCCTCTATATTTTATTCATATTTTCCAAATTAATCCTGCGGGCCAAATTGTGCCCTTGACCCCCGGGTCCTTTGTTTAGCACCTCTTTTCTACACTATCATCTATTGAAGTCATTTGATGGTTAATTATCAAATCAGTTTTCAGTCTTTGACTGCCATCAGCTTGGAGAGATTTATTTTCCCTTTGCTTCACACATTCAGCCTAAAGTAGCAGAAATCTGCCAGACTGCTCGCATGAACCTCTCCTATAAACAAACACATACAAAATGGGTCCTTTTGTCTCCTGATGGAGGTTCTTCACTGAACCGCTGCGACTGTGGACATCTTTCTCCTTACAGCTGAGAGAATTCGATAGCCATCATCAGGATACTGATCACTGGCTTGAAGATCTTCAACGACAACTGGAGTCACTGGGGAACCAAACCAGAGCTGTGGACAGACTGCATGGAGCACAGGTGAGCCATAAACCTTGCTACTTCTCTCCCATCAGATATATTCACAGCTGATTTGAGTTCCATTCAATGTAGGGAAAAAACAGAGGTTTACACCAGTTTTTCTTTTTCTTTGGTTTTAAACTTTACACTGTACAAAATATATCCAAGCCTTTGTAACTCTTACACTTGAATTGAATTCTAGAAAGCGCCGCTAGGTGGCAGCAAATTTTTGCGGCTCTGTCTTAGCTCTCGTGATTTTTTATTTTATTTTTATTTTATTTTTTTGAGGCATCAGCTTCATTTTTGGTTTGATTTTCTACACATTTTTTTGCTCTCTCAAGACTTATTACGCTGTGTCTCCATGGCAACGAGACCTGTTTACCACTGGGATCAACTGATAAAATGAAATGAAATGAATGAACGCTAAATGCTTTGGTAAAATACTCTTAGGCGAAGTTCTACAGTGGACCGACACACCCACCTTTTCTAGGAGTTACTTCTAAATCAGCCCTAGGAGTTACTATTAGCACCGTGAATGTGTTGGACCAGGGAGACATCTAAAACCTGCTGGCCTTTGGCCCTCAATGACCAAAACTGGACACCACTGTTTCTCTGTTTTTGAACTATGCACTTCTTTGCCTGCACCGTCATCAGCACATTTCCATAGCCTGATGTGGTGGTTGCATGTAGAATAACTAGTTTGTTGTGGGTTTCTTCTGCCCCCAAGCTGCAAAGGAGATTTGGTGACGGGTCAGTGTTTCAGATTATTTTCTACATCAACCTGTGAATGAGAAGCTTTGGATCATCTTTTGATGTTCTTTATTCACTGCCAGGCTATTATGAGCTCCAGGTCTGAGGGAGACTCCAGGATCCAGAAGCTCAGGAGACAGGGGGAGAGTCTGTGTGTCCAGGACCTTGAGGGACACAAAAAACAAGAAGTGCAGCAAAAAGTAAGAGACGTCGAGGAGCAGTGGTTGAGAGTACTGCACGATGCTAAACAGGCCCTGGGCCAAGCTGAGAGACAGTGTGCTCTGGATGGTCAGCTGAGGGGCTTTGAAGCGTTGATGGAAAACACCACCACCTGGCTGGAAGAGAAGCGGAAAAGCCTCGTTTCTCTGGACATTCAGACTGATCCAGAACAGGCGATAAACACGGCGCAGGTTGGTCTGGAGAAGAAAAGGTTTGCCAAAGATATAGCAGAAAAAATAAAAATAATTTTATCTTATTGAAAATGTATTAGAGAAGCTGTAGCTGATATCATTTTAATCTTTCTGAGAACAATGGTTCCTACTTAAAGTGTGATAGTCATTTAATCCTCAGGACATCTTGAGCTGCAAGCCTGAGGGAGACTCCAAGCTGACAGAACTGAGAAGACACAGCCAGAGCCTGTCTGACCAGCAGGACTTGGAGGAGCACACGAGACAAGAGGCTGAGCAGACAGTGCGAGACTCAGAGGAGCGGTGGAAGACGGTCCTACAGACTGCTGAAAACACTTTGAAGGAAGCTGAGGTCCAGTACTCGCTGTCCAGGGAGCTGGAGGCCTTCCGCACCCATGCAGGGAGCACCAGGAGTTGGATGGAAAGTCTGCAGAAACAAGCAGAGTCCATGCAGGGTGGCACTCATGGCAGCACGACTGAAATCGAAGAAAGACTGAACACTGCACTGGTAATATAGAAATAAAACATCATCATATTTAAAACTTCAGAATACAGTTTTGTACTAAAGCAGCAGAATAAAAACTGCTGATGCTCATCCTCTCGTGCAGATGTACGCATGCTGTCACTATGTACCTTTGCTTTTAGGCGATCTTGAGCTCAGGCTCAAATGGTGACGCACAAATGATGGAGCTGAAGACAAGAGTGCAGAGTTTCTGTGACCACAAACATCTGGAAAATGACAAGAAAGCTGAAGTTGAGCAGATACTCAGAGACACAGAGACACAGTGGAGGACAGTGATGCAGGCGGCAGAGGAGACACAGAGGTAGAGACAAACTTTCACAGCTTTTCTGAAACTTAAATGCTACAATGTATCCATTTATGACCCGGGTAGGAAAATTGAGAGCAATTTCCTGTCTGTCCTGCTGCTGCCCAATACTTAGCATTAGCTGTGCTGCTTGCTGCCTGCCCGGCTAAATACTGGCCCATATGTTGAACGTTCCTTTCCCCATCACTCACATGTATGAAAGGAAAGATGAGAACAGACCCCAGGTTAAAAAAAGCTAAATTCTGCTTGAAGTGATCTAAGTTTTCCATGCATTTATATCCTTTTCCAGGAGGTTTACAATTCTGCACCAAATGTAGTGTTTTTTACTGTGAAGGAAGTAGTAGCAGAATAACTGGAAAATATGCAGAAAGTTTCTGTTGTGTGTGTCAGTCCTAATCACATTCAAATTAGATGCATTTTTGAGGGATAGCCCACGTCTTTGAATATATTCCTGAAGTGATGCATCAGTGTAACAGCAATATTGTTTAAGGGTTCAATCAGATTTTCTCTTTTCTACCTTCTGTCATCCATTAGACAGCTTCAGGGTGTTGTGGAGCGTCTTGTTTCCTGTCGGTTCAAGCGAGATCAAGCCGAAGCCCAGCTGGCTGAGGTCCAGAAGCAGACGTCCAACCTCCCACATGTGTTTGCCTGGCCGGGCCTCGGGGACAGAAGGCAAGCTGTAGAGCAAGCCCGGACGCTCCTGGAGCGGAGCACAGCCCTGGCCCCGGTTCTCTCAGAGGTCTGCGCTCAGGTAAAGACAGGAAAGCCCAATGATCCATCCAATATTTCAGACCTCTGCCATGTCTGACGGAGCAGCTGTGTTTCTTCTCTGGTTTTATCAAATTAAAATAAAATGAATTAGAATAATTGTTGAATAACAACAAATTCAGAGACAACACCGGGGCTGATGTGTGTGTGTGTGTGTGTGTGTTCACTTCCTTCTCAAGGCTGCAGAGCTGTTTGAAATTACACAGGACCCAAGTTGGACAGATCCCTCCTGGGCAGCCAAGGAGGAGGCCGTCCCTGCTCTGCTGAGAGAGCTAACTGTGAGTTTGGCATGTTGGATTACTTACTGACAACGTCCATACGCTGGCTACGTTATCAGATTCACCTGTTGCCATCTCCACCTGCCCAGTCTCCTCTGACCTCTGACAGCATCAGCTGGATATTTTCTCTTATTCAGACCTTTCTCTGGAAACCCTGGCAATGGCTGTGGGTGAACATCCCAGTAAATACTCAGACCAACAACCATAAATCTTGCTCAGATTAAACTTCATTAAGTTGCCTTCCCCATGTCCACCAGACTGCCATGCGATTGGCTGACTGAGCAGGCGAACCTAATGAAGTGGCCGGTGAGCGGTCACGGATGTTTCCTAATCTGCATGATTCCCTTTAAAGAATTACTTCACCCTCATAATGATGCACCTTCATTTCCTACCCGCCCTCATGCTGATTAACACTCTGGATCACTTTTATGATGTTTATCATGCAGCCAGAGATGTGGGGAGGTTTTCTTTCCATGTAAATTTCGCTACAATGATGTGGAACGGGACACGAGCAAAAAGGAATATTCCTCCATACTGCTCGTCCAATGTAATCTGAGTGTCCTGAGTGGGTAGCGTCCATCATTTACTGGAAACAACATCATTTAGTTTTGTTGTTGCCCGATCTGTAACTCTGCCAGATCAGTGTTTGTGTGGACTCCACAGGTGCATCACGTCCGCCATCTTTGACACAGAAATACGGCAACACCAACTAGTCCAAACTGTTTGGTAAACACATTTTCACTTCTTGCTGTTATTGTTCTCATTTTCACTGCCCTGGTTGCAGAAGCATGTTTTCTCCTCCTCTTCCCGTTTACAAACTGAGGCCGAACATTGATGGAAAAACCCGATAAACTGGCGCTCAGAACATTTCCTTTATCAGACAGATAGATGAGAACAAGGCGCCCCGCCACCGTAATGAAATCCTGAAGCCGTATCACACTTCCCTGCACTAACACCACCACCAGCAGCAGGTGGAGCTCTTTTAAATAGGAAACGTGTCGACACAGTTACACTTTTTAAAGAAAAGTAGTAAAAGCCTGAGTTACTGATCATTCCAGGAAGACGTAAATGTGTTTAC
>JBBBVT010000021.1:21977160-21989969 GCA_037177035.1 Craterocephalus eyresii
TCAGACGCGCGTTTTTTTGTTGATGTGAAAGGAGCCAAATGCCGATTGATCGCGGGTTAACCCAGCTTTGAAAAACCTGCGTTGACGCGCTAATTTCAGTGTGAAAGTGGCTATAAAGAAAGAATATGAACACCCTAAAAGGCCCATTATGCTTCTTACGCTATGCTTTTGGACATAAATAGGTGCTTCCGCTTCAAATGTCGTCATGCGTGGCTGTCCTCATCATGGTTTGTATGAACCTCAGGCTTCCATGTCTTTTAGCTGTTGTTATGGTGGACCGCCACCAGGGGGCAGTGCTGAGTTCATAGTTAACTCCGCGACCCTACGTCGGTTTCTGACGCTCTTGGTGGCGGTAATGTGACTCTATAAAGTTGTTTTTAACACCCAACACAGCTTTATTTCTAAAGCTTGTGTCATTTCTACAGTTTTTGTCCCTGTCTTCGTCTTCTTCTACAGTTTTTTTCTTCCCGTTCTTCTTCTCTTCTTCCCTGAGTTGTTTCTGTTCAACACTGCCACCGTGGTTTCCGGTGGTATCACTCCGCCTCTACTTCGACTGACGGATGGTTTGTCGGTGCATCAGCATAGAACTGCAACTAGAATGTGACCTAAACCATCCATAGATCTCCTCATTTTGGCGGATCGTCTACACCGTCTAATCCTTGTCCATCTAATATCGTCATATCACACACCCCTGTTATGTAATGAGAGGACCTGTTGTCCCATTATGACTATAACATGACATTGGATGCACATCCTAGTAATATCCATCCTTCTCTTCCTCCTTTCCTCTGATGCAGGCTTTACTCCAGACAGTGGACAGGGAGCAGAGAGAGATGAGGGAGCTGGACGCAGCCAGAGACAGTTTGCTGAGTCTCTGCACTGCTGGAGGTCAGGATGCCCTGACCCTGGAGGTCAGCCACCTCCATGACCTCTGTGCCAACTCAGAGCAGGAAGTGAGAGAGCGCCTGAGGACCTGTGAGATGCAGTTAGAGGAGATGGGCCGTGAGCTGGCCCAGGTGGCCCAGGGTCTGAATGGGAGAGCTGCTGCCCTGCAGTGGGAGCTGCGCTCTCTGGACCAGGCGCTCAGTTACAGCGAGCCCCAGAACAACATCGCTCAGCTTCAGCAGCACTGGAGCAGCCTGCAGGTCATTAGCAGCACACAGCAGGCACAGCATCACAGCAAAGCAGAGCGCACGTTGTACACGTTGTACTGCAGCAGCTCGCTCGTTGCCTTTGCTTTTCATATTTCAGCCTTTACAGTGCAAAACATGCTCATGTTTTACTAAATGCAACGTTTTTCTTTCTGGTAGAACTGTGAGAAGTCACTTGAGGATTTGGGAGTAAAAGTTTGTGATCTACACCAGGAAGTAAAAGCCACATCCTCTACCAAAGAGCTGCCAGCAGAGATTATCAGTGTGGTTGAATCCTTATGCCAGCAGCATGCCAGGTACCCCGCGCTGCGAATGACAGCCAACATGAAAAAGTAGCACAACAAGCTTGAACCACATGTAGTTGTGTTGCTCGTTCCACAGATGCATTATCTTTACAGGTTCCAGCTCGTTGTGAAGGCAACCATCAGACTTTCCAACCACGTATAACACCAGTCCAACTGGTTTTATTAAAGACGCCCCCCCCCCCCATCCTGCTCTTGTACATATTTCATTGGAAACTCTCAGTTGCTATTCCTGTATTTCAGTTCAGTGTTCAATTATGCTACATGCCTCAGTAGGTCGCTCTGATCGTGCCCTAGTACATCAAAATGTTTCTTATTTCTATTACTCGTATTTTAATAACCTGCTGGAGGTTTGTTGGAAAAAGGTTTTCTTAAATCCATAATAGTGCCGTTCTGTTTACATATTGTGTAGGTTCTTCATGCTGTCATCAAGCAAATTGTTGCATTTGTAATAATTGTGATTTAATTTGCCTGCAGTCTGAGGTCCAGGCTGTGTGAGCATCAGAGCACCTGCTCTGCAAACACAGCCACCTACCTGCAGGATTATTGTCATGCCCTACAGCAGTGGAGCCAAAACAGCCCATCAGACTCGGTTTCATCTGTGCAGGTTCCCTTTTCTTTCATTAAAAACACAATGCTTCCTACAATATTACTTTTTCTTACAATAATACTGCCAGTGTGTCATTTAATAGATCTGTAAGTGTTTCTTCTCCTGGTTTTAGGCGACACTAGAGGAAGGAGAAAAGCTGGAGACCAGCCTGCAGGAGGCGCTCTCTCACCAGCAGTTCCTAGCAGCCTGTTTGACTCCAGACTTGTTTGAGAAACTGCAAAAAGAGAGTTCAGGGATGCTCGGAGAAGTAGACACACACAAGGCCTGCCTCAGGCAAAGCTTAAAGGTATTCATATCTTTTTCTAAGTATTTGTTCTTGAGTGTTTCATAGGATCACAGACATTCAGTTGAAATAATTCTCTGACGTGTTTCATTATAATCTGCAGGTTATGAAGCCCTCGGTTGTGGCTCCACCGAGGAAAAACAAGCGCTCCCTTGAGAAGCAAACTATTTCCTTTACAGAAATATCTGCATCCATGGATGAGTTATTGTTTCCTGCTGAGGCTGAAACTCCTGGTGGGACAGACGACGTTGAAGTCACAAAAAGTTCTAGTGCAGAGCAAATCGTGACTGAAACAAGTTACGGTGCTTCTCAGGAAACAATGAGCAAAAGAGTGAAGCCAGATGAGTGTCTTACAGAAGAGCCCGCCGCGGTCCAAAAGGCACCCAACCCGGCAGAAACTTTACTTCTACCAGCTAGGAGAAAATCTAAGACGTCTGCCACTGAAACATCCGTCCCCGCTGCTGCTGAAGGAGCTCCACATGTGCTCAGTGAAGCAGAGCTTGTTCCAGGTCAGACTGAAGCAGCTGAGGTTGTACCTCCCAGGCGAAAGTCTAAGAGTCCAAAGCTTCCTCCAAAACACTCTGACCCTCAGACAGCGCAGATAGAGGAGGAACCCCAAAGATCCATGGAAGAAACCAAACTTGTTCCAGTCAGAAGAAAAGCAAACAATGCAGAATCTGCTAAGCAGGATGCTTCCCAGAGCCCAGAAGAGGAGCCGGAAGATAAAAAGAAAAGCCCCGACAGCCCGACGCCTTCAACACGGATAGAAACAGAACAAACTGAAACTGCTGCAAAGAAAGAAAATAAACCCTCTCCAACCAAGAGAAAACCAAAAGGTCCAAAGCTCCTCCCAGAGCATCCTGCTGAGGCAGAAACCAAGCAGGAGTCCGGCCCCCAGCAGGCTTCAGTAGACTCTGCAGAGCAGACTCAACCGGCTGAGGACAAGACTAAAATCTTACCAGCCAGGAGGAAGTCCAAGGGTCTGGAGGTTTCCGTAGAGACCAAACAGGAAGCAGAGTCCGCTGAAAGTATGTTTGTACTACCCAAAAGAAAGTCAAAGAATCCAGAACTTTCTCTCAGTCTTGCTGAAAATGAAGCTGATAAATCTTCCTCAGACTTGGATGTCCAGGTGAAACTTTCTGCTTCTGAAGAAACAAACGTTTTACCAGCCAGAAGAAGGTCCAAAACTACCGAGCTTTCTCCGAGCTCTGGGACAGCGGATGTCCCTGTAGCAGCACCAGACGTAGCGCTCGGACAAAACGAAAAGACAAGAAAAGGTCCGGCAGCTTCGCCAGGGCTTCCTCACATGGAGGAAGCAGAAGCCACGGAGAAAAGTGAGAAGCTTACAGCTGAAGGTACGGCTGCAGGTCCTAAAAGTCCCGAGGAAGATGTGAAAGCTGCTACAGCCCCAGAGGAGCCGGGTCTGGCTGCAAAGCCAGCTGGGGACAGTCAGGGAGCTGCAGCAGAAATCAGCTCTGCCAAAATAAAAGTTGATGGTGCTGCTTCTATTCAGGATCTTCAAGAAAAGAAAGTGAGCACAGTTCTTCTAGAGGCAAAGGAAGTGTTTGTTCAAGCAGAAAAGACTCAGTCCCATGAAGGTGAGCCAGTCGGGTTGGAGGCTCTGCCTGATTCCACCAGAGCGTCTAAGACCTCAGACATGGAGCCGGAGGAGTCCGAACACACGCCTGAAGAAGCTTCAGCACAGATGCTAGTCCTGTCCACAGACACACAGCTTCCCGTCTCCTCTGAAACTGTAGACACAACAAATATTGCAGATTACATCAACAAGCTGTGGGAGAACACAGAGGAGACTCAGAAGAGGTATTTGGTCCTCAATGTGCCCGATCCAGAAATCCTCCAGATGTGTGAGATAAAGCAGGACCCGGTGGAGCAGAGGGAGGCTGTGAGTCAGCAAAAGCTCTCTGGTCAGGTAGAACAACCTGAAGAGGGCAAGGATGGGGATGGTCAGGTGTCAGCACTCAGGCCGGACAGCCAGGAGGAGGTCCAGGACGAGCCGGAGGTTCGTATTCTGCAGATAGATGTATGCAGCAGCCTGGAGGAGAAGGAAAACACTCCTGGCTCTGTTCAAGCACTTATCCACAGTGAAGATGTGCCTGAGAGCAGCGCTGAAGATTCCCCTCTGACAGAACCCCACCTTTCTCCGTCTGAAGAGACGCAAATCATAGAAATAAGCTTTTATCAGCAAGACGTCACAAAAAACGTAGAAACTGAGGCCAAAGCAGTCAGCGGGTACAGCATCCAGGAAGAGGCAGCCGTCTCCGTGGAGACGATTCACATGGGGCCTGAAGTCCGTGTTCTGCAGCTGGACATACAAACCAGTTCTGCAGAGCATGAAAACCCCGATGTGGGAAGAGAAGCAGAGCCTGCTGTTATTCCAGAGAAGACAGAAGCTGAGAGGGTTGAAGTAACAGTGGAAGGAGACGCTGCTGGACATCAAGATTATTCCGCTCAACTCACCTCTATTCAACCCCACGAGATACGATACATAGAGATAACCCTGGATGAGCCAGAGAGACCAAGTCCAAGTCAAGCTGATGCAGAGATGGCCGCAGAGGAAAGACGTGACTCAGAACATGGAGTCCAAGAAGAGCATCATGACGATGTTTCACCCGATCGGGCAGAATCTCAGACAACTGAAGGAGACGTGCAAGGAGGCTGTACTGAGGTCCCGTCTGAAGCCACTGAGCTCCCCAAAGTCCAGACAGACAACCACAAAACACAGGAAACAGAAACGATAAACAGACAACAGGAGAAGGAGGCTGAGGAAAAAGGAAAAGATGTCAGCGAAGATCTTTCACTGCAAACAAGCACAGCGGGGGTGGAGCTTCCCCGTTCAGCTTCTCCACAGGTAGGCTGATCTGCACCCCAGTTGCCTCAAACAGAGAAATGTTTTCTGAACATTAAGCGTGAAGATCTCCTCTTAAACTAAAACGATGAAATTTCATGTGAATATATTAAGAGATCTTTCATTTTTTATGAAGCCGAACAAAAGTATTTCAAGGAAACATTTTACTGGTTCGTATGATTTTGCAGAACTTGACAATGAACTATAGAGGAGAGACATTTATGTGTGACCCCTCAGGGCTGCAGCCCATCTCTGAATTTCTGCTTTTCCTTCAAGATCATGACTTTGCACCATCAATAACAGAACAACAGTCCCTCAAGAGGAAAATATGACATTTTCACACACATTCTGAGAGACAGTTATTGTCGTGTTTTTCTTCAGTCTCTAGCTTTTATGTGCTGCCACATGCTGGTGCCATTACCTGGAGCTGAACAGCTGATTCATTTCTGATTCACTGGTTGGAGCTCAATGTACTTTGAGTGCAAGCCAAACAAACATGAGCCTGAAGCCTTTGTGTCTTATTACAAGTGATGGGAATAAGACAGGAAGTTAGATTTTCTGTTCAGTTGGCTGAAAACGTTTCATTTAAATGTTCTGATTCCTTTAATGCTGTTCGATGCCCACAACAGGAAAAGCTGTTGAGTGGTGCTGAGACATCATCCACGGAGGTTGTCCAGGGTGAGATAACCCAGTTGGATGGATTGTCCACTCAGGAAAAAGGAGAAGTGCTGAGTAGTGCTGAGAGGCTGCAGCCACCAGAGGAATCAGCCCTGGAGAACATCTTCGCAGAGATCCAGCAGCTGGCAGGAGCTGGAGCGATAAGTCAGCTCATTGAGGTAGAACTGCTGCTCTGTTTTAATGTTTGAGATCACACCAAATAATGCCTCTGACATGTTTGTGTCTGTGCTACATGCCTGCTTCTCCAGGATAAACCGCAAGATGAGGATCCAGAGGCGGCGATCACATCCAGCAGTGATCTGGACCTTCGACTGAGCAGATTAGTCTCTAAAGTTCTGAGCTTCAAGAACCGTCCTGCTGAGCTTAGTCCAGCGGCCATGGCCCAGCAGGTGGAGGAGATTCAGGTGAGACTGGCCAGTAACTAGCAAAAACCTTTTTCTGCAGGAAGAAGCACACCTCAGCAGTGTGGGCCAACTGGTTCATCAAGTTCTGGAGAGATCGGAACGTGTCTGACTTGTCTCAGGATGTCAGAGATCCAAGCTGAGGGGGGTGTGGGGGGGGGGGGGTGGTAGTCAAGATGGAGTAAAGGATGAGAGATGATTAGGATGACGGAAGGATGGATGAGGGAGGAAGGTTGGAAGGATGAATAGATGAGGGACGGGAAGAATGATCTAAGATGATGGAAGGGAAGAAGGGATGAACGGATGAGGTAGAGAGGACAATTGAATAAATAAGATAGAAATAAAAAGGAATGAAAGAGGGAAAAGGGGATGAATGGGTGACGGAGGGGAAAAGGGATTGAAGGTAAATCAGTGAGGGATTGAAAAAGGAGTGATGGAGGGAATAAGGGGTGAATTAATGAGGGAGAGATGGATGATGGATGATGGGAGAAGGAGGAGAAGGAATGATGGATGAATGGACAAGTGAGAAAGGTTAGAAGATGAAAAGTTCAGGATGGGAAGGATGGATGAACAAATGAGGGAAGAGAAAAGGATAGATCGATGGAAAAAGAAGAGAAGGCATAAAGAAGGGAAGAATGGATGAGTGAGTGATGGAAATGTGGATGGATGGATGAGGACAGGGAGAAGAAGGGAATGCAGGTGGAGGTGTGGAGGGGGCGTGGCCTAACCTGGGCCGATGTTAGCAGGTAACAGCTGTGGCCCATCTGCAGCTTTCTCTGCTCTCTGTGGTTCTGCAGGCGTGCCGGGAGCAGGCGCGGCTTGGAGAGGCGGAGGCTGCCCACAGGGAGGCGCTGGAGCGCGGGGAGGAGCAGTGGAGCGCTGCGGCTCAGGATGCAGCCGCTGTGCTTCAGAGCAAAGAGGCTCAGCTGCAGCTGGTGGCCGATTACTGCAGGCAGATCCAGACAGCCGCCGCCACAATGGGCAGGCTGGCAGCTGAAGTGGATGCTGTAAAAACGTGAGTCAGCCTCTCCTGCTTCCCTGTCAGAGTATTTTACATTTACTACCATGAGGCTACAGGCATGATTGTTCTCTCAGGTCTCCACAGGAGAACAGCAGCATGGAGGTGGAACAGCTACTCTGCTTACAGAGAAGCATGGAGGAGAGCAGGACGGTGCTCGGGGAGGTGCTCATGGCTCATTCCAAGCTGTGTCTCCACCTCAGTCGCTCCGACCGGGAAACTGCACAGACGGAGCTGAAGAAGCTCCAAGATAAGTGGAGAGCCCTGGAAAGACACATAGAGAGTGCTCTTCACCACACAAGCACGCTTTCTTATCAGAGCAGCAGTCTTCTGTCAGAGCTGTCAGCTCTGCAGGAACACATGGAAACCACCAGGAAAGATCTGGAAGCTTCATCTTCCTCCGCTGGCCAGTGGAACTGCCAGGATGCACAGCAGCTGATGCAGGCCCATGCTGAGGTGAAAGCAGCCCAGCAGCAGTTCCTGCATTTCCAGCAGCTGGCAGAGGAGCTGCTCCACGCCTCACGCTGGGACACGGAGTCTAAGGAGATGCAGAACAAGCTCCAGGAGATCAGAGACAAACTTAGCTGCACAGAGGAGCTGGTGTCCTCCAAAACGCGGAACAGCAGCAACCCCACCATGGAGAAAATAATGGCTGTGATGAGGGATGGGCTGGCATGGGCCAAGCAGACGGAGCGCGACATCGAGGGCAGGAGGAGGCGGCTGCCTCTTCTTCCTGAAGACGTTCACCATCAGCTCAGAGATCTAAAGAAGCTGCAGTCTGAGGTGATGAGCAAACAGGGCCAGCTGGAGGCGCTGGTGGAGGAGGTGACGGAGCTGCTGCCACAGCTGGACCAGGCCCAAGAGGTGCCAGTCATACACACGTCCTTGGACTTGCTTGAAGAACTCTCCAGGTCCACCACTGAGAAGCTGTCCAGTGCTTTGGAGGAGATAGAGTCAGGACTCCAGACAAGAGAGAAGCTGTGTGAGCAGATGGCTGATCTAGACTCCTGGATTGTGGCTAATCTGCAGTCAGAGGCCTCGAAGAGCGCAGGCGCTGACCTCCTGAGCCAGACTGAACTGGATCGCAGAGGTCGGCAGATCCAGGAAACCTTATCCGAAGCAGAGAGGCAGACAGCCATCTGTGAGGCTCTCTTCATCACGAGTAAAGATATCGCCTCTGAACTCAGCGTCACAGAGAGCTGCCAGCTGTTTGACAAGCTGAGGAAGCTCCAGGAGGATGTCAAAGACATCAGTCGCAGCGAAAAGGCCAAGAAAGACGAGCTGGATGAACATATTAAAACTGTAGATTCAAGGTGCAAAAACCTGGAGACTGTTGAGAAAAGCTTAAGGGAGATATTATTGGATCTGAGCAGACATCGGTACCCCATTACAAGAGAGTCTCTGCAAGCTTACGAACCTTTAAAACAGCTGATTTTGGAGCACAAGTCCCAGGTTGACCTTCTGGTTCCGTGGATTCCTCCTGAAAAGACCAGAGACCTGAACTCAGTCGTTTCTGAGCTGCAAAACAAAATTCTCACCCTGGAAATGAAAGCCAGAGATCATGAGGGGTACCTGAACACCAGGCAGTGTGTGGACGACCTCAGGGAGCGTTTCCAGGAGGAGGTTCGCCAGACCCGAGCGGAGAGCAGGAACCTGGAGGACAGGTACAAGCTTTGCCACACTCTCTTGGTCCTCTTCCCTCTGATGAAAGGGTTGTGCTGCAAGGCTCGCTGCACACTGCAGATGATCTCCGCCGACCTCTACCCCTCCCAGCTGAGTGCCGAGCAGCAGAGGCTGAACCAGAACCAGGAGAGCCTGGACACCTGGGAAATGACCCTCGCCAACAACCTCCGGCTCATTGAGCTGGACCTGCTCAAAGACCTGGACCTCGAATCGGAAAAGAAAGCCACTCAGATGTTCCTCCTAAAGACCCAGCAAGAGCTCCAGAAGCTCCCTTTGCTGGAGCCGAAGCTAACGCTGATAGACAGAGAATTCCAGAGAGCCGTGCTGCTGAAGAAGACCGTGGAGGCAAGGATGAGAGCGCTGGACGTTCTGGAGCAAAAGCAGGGACATGAAGAAAGACCAGGATCTCAAGATCTGATGGAGTTGAAGAACGCCGTCCTTCATCAATGTGATGTAAAAATGGTACGTTTAGCATCTTTAGCCATGCAAGAGGTGTAATGTTATCTTATGCCATTTGATGCCATTCTATTTATTTTGTTTCCCTTTTGTTTGATTTGAACAGAAGCTTTGTGTAAAGCATTGCATGCATGAATGTACATGTAAGACAAATAGTAAGTGTGTGTTGGCACTGGGAGGTCTCGTCTTCACAGCTAAACTTGGATGTGAAAGATACAGTGTGATGTCAGACGATGTTTGTCTCAGTGATATGATGTAGTGCTACAAATGTCTAAGGTGACCATATTTAGGATTTAGTAACTAAATAAGACACACACTTTGCTCTTGCCTAGTTTATCACTCTAAACAAGGCTGGATATAAAATAGTAACACTTGATAAGATATTAATTACTTAAACACATTGTGTTGTCTTGTAACCATAGCAAAGTTATTTTCTTGTTCAGTTAGACCACACAGATAGTCTGAAAAAAATGAGTTGAAGAAAAAAACTACACTGATTACAGAAGTATATTGTGTATCATTACAGGAGAACCTGCTGCAGGCCACAGAGTGTCTGAGAGGCTACACCGCTGCTGTTAGGGACGGCCTGCGCTTTCTGCAGGACACCGAGGTCTCCATGCTGCCCCCTCAGGGCTCTGGTAGACCATGCTGTGACAGCGTGGAGGACACCCAGCAGGCCTTGGCCTCACTGCACCACTTCCACACCTACCTGGAGAGGCTCCAAAACCAGTTTGCTCTGCAAACTTGCTTATGCCCACAGAAGTTGGAGCAGCTTCAGGAAAGCGTGCTGAGCCAGCTCCTGGTTAGGGTGTCCAGCCTCCAGGCAAAGGGACAGGTACAACTGGAGTGTCTTCGCAGGTAAAAGACTCCAGAGTTCTGATTGATGGATGAGTCAGACATGCTAGTTGGTCACTGCATGTGTGGAGAAAGAACAGAAAATAGGCTTCTACATCATAATTATGTTATTTCACTTATTTCTGTCATTGTGTAGAACATTCACAGTTAAAGGTTTTGTAGTAATTTCACTAAATTCAACAAGTATTCATGCAGATGGATCCTGAACTTTATTCTATGATAGAATCTGCAGGCAGATGAAGCAGATCTGCTTCCAGGATGCTGCACTCATGAGAGACCTTCTCTGCTTCACAGGTGTGCAGAGCAAAATAAGAACTACACAAAGTCCCATGATGAAATCATCCAGAGCGTCACAAGTGCAGAGAGCAGGCTCCTCCGACTGAGCTCTCAGAAAGTCACCAGTGTTGCTGAATGCACCGATCGGGAGGAAAAACTCACAGTATGTATACCTCTCCTCAGTCACAAGCCTGAACGCCTCAGATATATGACTGACATGCGACACGACCCTGTCCTGCTCAGGCGCTGTCCCAGGACATGGAGCCCTTGCTGGGCCGTCTGGACGACCTGAGGGAGTGGTGCCCAGAGCCCAGCTGCTCGGGAAGCAGGGAAGCGGCGGTGACTGCAGTCTGGAGACGGGTGTCACGGCTACGCCGCTGCACACAGGAGCTGGCCACACGTAGCAAACAGAGAATCTCAGAGTGGCTCCACATCACCAGCAGTGTAAGTTCATCATACACACTGAGGTTCAAGTTTATTCTGAAGCATATTTAAAACTAACTACCACTGATCCACATGCTGGACATTAATAATCAATTAGAGCATCAAAGTAAAAACCTGCTTTCCATTGTGGAGCAGCTAAAAGGAGTTCATTGTGTCAGTATTTCATCAATTTTTTCAGTTTTATTCAAAATTCAGAAAATGAAAAAATAAAAATAAAAATAATTCAGAAAATGAAGGTTTCGTTTCTTCAGCATGGGTTAAATCGGTCATCATCGTACTTTTTGGTACATCATGGACATGCATGCGCAGCACGAGCAGCACATACAGATGTGTGGGAATGTCTGCGTTCAGGTGGAGAAAGCCTCAGCTGTCCTGGAGCAGGTGGAGGCAGAGCTTCCTGGTGACTCCAGACTGAAGCCGTCTGATGAGCTCCAGGACCTGCTGCAGTCCTGGGAACAGTACCAGGACAGACTGGACTGTGAACATCGATCCCTGTCTGCACTGGAGCTGCGTGCAGCCAGGCTGCTGGGCGTCCCCGCCCACCTGGAGCAGGCCCCTCCCACTCCACCGTGCCAGCTGCTGCAGGTGATGCAGAGTCGGTACGACAGGTGAGATGCTGTTTGTCATGCAGATGGTTTTCATTGCTGTCCCTGACCGGAGGCCATGGCCTGGATTCAGTGGATCTTCTTTTGTCTTCTTCTTTTTCTACATTCATCAGGCCAGAGACTTGTAAGTTGTGTTTGTGTTTTCACAGCGTGAAGCAGAGGAGCCGTGAAGGCCTGCTGGCAGCCAGGCTTGAGCTGGAGGAGAGAGAAAAGGTTCGGGAGGAGCTGCAGGTGGTTCGCAGCTGGCTTGATGCTGCACAAAACCTCCCGTCAGACATGGAGAGGAGTAGCTGTACACAAGAGCTTCTGGTGAGACTCATCACACATTTCCTCATTTATTTTGGTTGGGGGGACATTGAGGGGAAATGTTTCTATAAATCCTGTCTGTGGCTGTGTTTTTTGAACAGCTAACACAAAGTCTTGAAAGGAAGCTGTTGATTTGTTGCGTTTTATTGGACTGTCACTGGTCATTAAAATCTCCATAGCAGTTTTAAATACAACTAAATTGTCTCCCTTTAAACAACCTGAAGGCACTGAGATGGATTATTCCTCATGCAGTCAGCGATTCCCTTTGTCCACTAAAAGACATCAGCTGACAAAATATGACAAAACAAGAAATAAATATGAAAATAAATATATACACGGATAAATAAATAAATAAATGCACATATAAATGTATAAATGCATAAATAAATGTATAAATGCATAAATAAATAAATGTAAAATTAAATAAATAAATGCACATAAATGCAAAAATAAATAAATAAATCAGCATGTTTTGAATATAAAAAAGCCTAACTCTATATATTTTTTACTTGTGTTTGTCTATTTAATTATGTATTTATTGATGTATTTTTTTCCTTTTTGTGTATTTCTACATTTATATATTTATTCATTTATTTATTTCTACATTTTTTTATTTCTACATTCATTTATTTCTAATTTTATGTATTTGTTGCTACATTTATTGATGTATTTCTGCATGTCTAGATTTTTTTTTATTTCTTCATGTCTGTCTCCGTATGTTAATAAGGTGGGTGGTTCTAATATTGGTCTGCAGCGCGATTGGTCGGGGCGTATATTCCCATCTAGTGCTGGGGTGGCTACTATGGAGGCCCAAAATATTCAAAATTGAATAAATATAAATAAGACTTTGAAATAAATACCATTTTGATAAATAA
>JBBBVT010000021.1:21990069-22005285 GCA_037177035.1 Craterocephalus eyresii
GCATCCAGCGTCCAACTTTGAGCAGCGAGAGCGTCTCGCTGCTTTTGGTCTGAACGCGCCATATGATCTATCAAAACAACTCATGATCTCGAGAGTAGCTTAGCAGTAAATGGGATCATACGTACCGCTCCAACCAGTCGCGCTGCTGACAACTATTAGAACCACCCACCTTATTAACATACAGAGACAGGAATGAAGAAATAAATAAATGTAGGAATGCAGAAATACATGAATAAATGTAGCAAAAATAAATAAAATTAGAAATAAATGAATGTAGAAATAAATAAATTAATATGTATACAAATGTATAAATACACAAAAAAGGAATACATCAATGAATACATAATTAAATAGACAAACAAAAGTAAAAAAATATATAGTTAGGCTTTTTTATATCCAAAACATGCTTATTTATTTATTTATTTTTGCATTTATACATTTAAATGCATATTTATGTATTTTTATATTTATTTATTTATGCATTTATACAGTGATTTGTGCATTTATTTATTGATATGTGTATTTATTTATTTTTATATTTATTTAGTTATGCATTTGTACATATATTTGTGCATTTATTTATTTATATGTGTAAATACTTATTTTCATATTTATTTCTTGTTTTGTGTTTTGTCATTTCTCGTCCCTCATATGTCCCACCCTGAGGATCTCTTATGTAACTAAATGCAAGTGAGTGTTTCTCTCTCAGTTCCAGCCACTACAGTGGAAGTAATGAGTCTCTAATGTAACATCATATCGATTTTAAGCAAGGGCACACAATGGCCACATTTACTTGAGACTTTTAATTCTCTCCTATGATTCGGAAGTAAAGTTAATTCCTCTTTAAACAGGTGAAAAATGAGCATGTTAACACTTAATTCCTGATTAAATGTTAATCCAGAATGAAAGTTAATCCTTAATAAAGAGGCTGGTTTATTCCACGTTTAATCCTGTACCAGATTTATCAGATCTATCATGGAAACCTTCATTCTACTTTAAGCTCATCCCGCTCGTTCTGAGCATGCTCCTTCCCTCGTCCTGTCGCCATGACAACCATACACACAACATCCTGTCCGAAGCAAGTTCACGTGAAAGAGACGTAGCATGCTAGAGACTAGCTGCTGCTTCATGCCTACAATCCAAACAACGTTTTCTCATGTTGTTGTACAAAAGAAATGAAGCGGTTTGTAACTTCTGATAGATGTACGTACGAACAATTCTTCACTTCCGCCATCCAAACAATTTTTTTTTTTTTTAACATTGATTATTTATTTATTTATTTATTTATTGGTCACCACCAAAAAGTGAAACAAACATAAATTAAGTTACTACATTTAGATTTATCTCTGCGTGAATGGTTTTTACCTGCCGACCCCCTTGAAATAATCTCATGAGCCCCATGGGGGTCCCCGCCTCCAGTTTGGAATCCACTGGTCTAAATAATCCACAAGTACATTAACAAGAAGAACAAAATTCATTCCAAACTTTTACAAAGTTGTGTTGAAGCTGCGTAAAATAGAAAAAGAATGCAATCATTTCCAAATTTTCTAAACAACCATGTTTTATTCCCAATAGAACATAAACAAGACATTTTGCCGTTCCATGGAAAATACGAGCTCAGTTTGACTTTGATGAACTGGCTGATGGTGTTCAGCATCGTGTAGCATGTAGTGTCTGCTAATGTGTGTGAAGTGAGGACACCAGCTGCTGGACTTTTAGGAGAGGAATGTTACTGCGTTTGTGGATTTCAGGCTGAGCTGTGTTCACCGACAGAGATTTCTGGAAGTCTTCCTGAGTCCATGCACTGGTGGAGAGAATCATGTCTGCAGACGATCAGCAGCACCCAGTTTTGTCCCAGCACACACAGATTCCTCCTGATTCCACGTCTATTGTGATGATATTCCACAATGTAGATGGTAGGATCTTAAGTCCTCATAATTTGAACACAGAGCATACACACTCAAGCTCACCTGTTCTGCTCTTTCATGCAAATAAACTGTCTCTCCATGAGCCCTCTTCCTCCTTTCTTTGTGTAAAACACACACAGTAGCTCAGTTTCTCCTAGAGATAACACGATGCACCCCCCAACCCCCCACGCATCGCAGCATCGGACCCTCTGCAGCCCAGACTGCCTCTGTTGCTTTTCCCGTCACATTTGAACTGCTTTTACTTTTTCTCCTTTTGGAAAAAGACTGTTTCTGTAGATTCATAACTTTTTGAGGTGAAAACTCTGAGATCACTCTTCACTACTTTGGAAAATGAGGATTTAGACTCTGTTAGATCAAAGAACCGGAGGAGGAAGTGCTGGGAGTCGACAGATGATGAGACCTCTTCTTTGGAGAGAATTGTTTTATCCCTCTGGGTAAAAGTATGCAGACATGTTTTTTTGGTATCCTTACTGTTGCTGCTCCTCAGTACTCTGTCTCCCTTCTTGCAGGAAATCTTAAGCCAGCTGAGCGTCCACAAGTCTTTACTGCAGCGCATCATGGAGCAGATTCAGATGAAATACTCAGACGTCTATCCTCTGGTCCCGGTGGAGATCAACAGCCAACTGCAGGAAGTCACAAAGTCAATGGAAGAAGTGGAGCTTAAGGTACAAAAGAGTTGAGTTCAGTGGTTTAAAGTATAAAGAGGATGTGGTGGGAATGATGGGAACTGTGGTTTTGAGCTTGCACTGAAATCTCAGGGAGAGATTCCGTCATCTAATGACCGCAACCCACCGGTCGCTTAGATTAGCTTACTGTGACCTGTGAAGGAAAATGCTTTTTTTATATTGTAGACAGAAGAAAAGCAGACAAACTGAGTATGAAAAGGTTTTGCAGGATTTGCGACATGAGTGTCTCCATCAGTCTATGTATTCAGTCATTCAGGCATGTCCACTGGCTTCATTTTAATTTACCCATAAGTCCCAGAAAGATTCAGTATGAGCTCAGTGTTTTCCTCTTACTTAACCTGAGAGGGTGATGGATTTTATACGACAAGTAAGTGGAGAAAATAGAGTAGGAGAGGATTTAAGCCCTGTTGGTACGAAGGCACCCAAAGTGGGGCAAAAACACCCCACCCCCACCCCCCCTCAATAAAAACCCTCAGTACAAATGGAATCATGTTCCCACTGATGCTGGGCTACAGCTGGTTAAAAAGCATATTTACTGTCAGCTCTCTGCAGCCAGAAACACTCGGGCTTGTCTTCACTCGTCTTATCTTGCGTTCTCTTTTTTTCCTTCTTTTCCTCTCTTCTTCCGATTCTGTTTTTGTGTTTTTTGGCTGAATCGGCTGCGGCGTGCTGATATCTGTGTGCTAGCGTGTGATGCGAGGCGTAGAGCGTGAAATATACATACTAGATCCAGCTGTGCTTGCAAACAGGTTAGGAACGGGGAGTCTTAAGCTTGGAAAGTTACACAATGTCACTGTGAAAGCTGCAGTTTTCACAGCTGCCCAGATGCATTAACTGCAGAAACTTTTTTTAATCTATCGTTGGTCCACCAGGTGGGAGAAGCGGTGGAGAAGAGTGGTTCCGTTTCTAGCTTGGTGGTAAGGCTGTCTGATATCCAAGCTGGCCTGAGATCAGTTCAGAAGACTCTGGAGGAGAGAAGTCCCACTGTGACTGAGGCGAAGGCCACGCAAAAGGTGGGTCCCTGAATGCATCAGAGAAGGCTTCACATCTGGAATCATTTCATGTTTGTGTTTAGTAACACATAAACTCTGGATCTTTTTTTGTCACGAAGGCCCATTCCCAACAGTGACTTTTCGTCTCAGTAAATAAAATGTCCCTCTTATTACTGTATCTGTCGTAGTAGACTGGACTACTTCTTCCTAAGACAGACAGCTGCAGTTAGTTAAGAGCCCTGCTCCAGTCCTCACTAAGACACAGAAAGCGGACCACAGAACTCCAGCCCTCAGAGCTTTACACTGACTTCTAAACCCTGCTGTTAGTTAACAAAGCCCAGGTCTGTTTTAGGACCAAAATCTATTCAGGATCTTATGGTTTGTTATAAACCAACCAATCAGAGTTAAGTCTACGTTTGGTTTAAAGAGTCAGAACCAAACCCGGAGAGGCAGCGTTCAGTTTTAAGGGGAAATAGCAGCTGGACGTGTGGCATTCCCTTCCGGCAGCAGGAGAACTAGAAATGCAGGGCCTGGGGAAACCGAAGAAGCAGTGATCGTCCCAGACGGACAGCTGCACTCTGTCCCGGCCGAGTAAACCCCGCCCATTCTCCTCACATGTGGAACAAACTCCCAGAAAGCTGTAGGCCTGCTGAAACTCAGCAGTTTTAAATCAGGGTTAAAACTTTTCTATTTGCTGACTTTTATGATAACAACCAACAATTCTCACTGAGTCTTTAGTTTTTTCCTTTTATTTGATACTATTTTAGCTTTTTCTGTCTTTGTTTAACTTTCAACCATTATTCATTTTCAATCATTATTTTCAACGTTTTGTTTTTAATGTACTTATCGTTGCGTTTTTACTCGTAATCTTGCCTTCCCTTTGCTCAGCTTGTGTGGGACCAGCTGGACGTGTGGCACTCCCGTCTGGCAGCTCTAGAAGTAGAAATGCAAGACTTGGAGAAACCTGAGGAAGCATTGATCCTCACAGAGAGACTGGTGGAGGTCCAGCAGCTGCACTCAGTGCTGGCCAAGCAGGCGGAGCAGAGGACCACCCTTCTCAGCAAGGTGGGAAACATTTCACATTAGCCAGAACTAGCCATGTATGCATATTTATTTTCACATTTAATTTTAGTCCTGTGTTCTTTGTATTTTCCCTTCGGTACTTTCTGCCTCTATGATGGTCCGTCGCTGACAGTGATTCATTGTGTTTCCATTTAGATGCACACGTGGCTTCAAGAGCACCAAGAGATGATTAACAGCTCGAAGAGCTGGTTGGCCGAGGCGCAGTCGTGGCTCGCCGCTCCCTGCACATACACCACGGCTAAATGTTTAAGAAGCCATGTTAACGCCCTGCAGGTCAGTGGTGCTCTGCTGTTTAGAAGAGATAAGATGAAAATAGATAAGATAAGATATTTATTGTGAAAGGTGGCTGCAACAGCATCCAAAACAAAAAGATGTCACAATGGCAACAATAAATAACACTAAACGCACTGACGGGGCATCCTGAAGCATGGGACAGCAAACAGCACCAGTAGATAAGATTACTGTACAAAATCTTCCCAGAATGCACCAAATCACTAGCCTGACCAATCAGATCCTCAAAAGCAGAAGGGTCTGACACTGGAGCTGCACCCAATCATTTCCACGTTTTAGGAAGGACCAATTACACATCACCTTTGTTGTGCGTCACACTGAAAACACGGAACTAGCGCCATTCAACATGGCGGACATGGATGTGTTTACTTCTGCGCTTGCTTCGGTTTTGCAAAAACAAGAAAGTATAGATTCTGTAAAACCAGAGCAAGTAAAAGCACTGAAGGCCTTCCTACTGAAAAATGTTTTTGCAACATTTCCAACTGGATTGGGAAAGAGTTTAATTCATCAGCTAGCTCCACTTGTGTCAAAGGGCGTCACTTCAGGGTTTCTCTGATTGGTTCTCTCTCAAACGGCTAAGCCTGCATTCAACACTGAGAGACTCCAGGGGGTTTTCCAGAAAGGAGGTTATGCTGTTAACTCTGAGTTTGTTAACTCTGAGATGAGGGAAACTCGAGTCATCTGTTCCAGAAAGCGGGGTATCTGAAAGTAGAGGTCAATCACCACGGTAACAGACTCTGTGAACATAACCTTGAGTTTCTACCCGTTTCCTCCTTCCGAATCTACTTGATGTTGAAGCCCAAATAATTAGAAATGCCTTACGTGGCGAAAGAATATGCCGCCTCAGATTAGATATTCTGCCGTTTAACCCGCTTTCTGGAAAATCCCCCAGGTACCCACATTACTATGGAGAGAATTTTTTTTGTTTATTATCCAATCAAATAGAGTAGATTTTAAACCAAAATTATTTTTGAGAGCAAAAGAAAATAAGTGAGAATCAAAATGTCTTTTTTAGAGATAAAAACAAAGTAGGTTGCAATTAAAAAAAATATATTTGAGAGAGCATACTTCTCCAACTTCAATCAAAACTAAAGTTTGAAAGTCAAAAATTACAACCATTTCGAATAAAAAAGGTCCTCTCTCAAGTTAAAAACATCTGGTTGCAACTTATAAAGTTTTGTTTCCAAATAAGTCATCTTTGCTTTCAAAGAGTCAGGTTTTAGTTGGGAATCTAACAGCATTTGATGGGCGGGTCCTGATAGAGTTTCTATTTGTTGGTTTCACCTGGTTCTGGTACCAGCTGCACTCTCTGCATTTCACCCATTTCTCCCTCGGCTTCCAGCTTGTCATGCATTTCCAGGTTTTGTCGCGTCGCTCAGCTGATGGGGATGGGGTGGCGTGCATCATAAAGGTCCAGTTTCTGTCTGTGCTGCAGTTCATCCAGGCTGCCACTGCTCTGATCTGGTCTGTGTCACTGTAGGCGGTTGTAATGTGAATTACTGAAGTTTTATTCATTTCTAATCGATGTAATGCTTCTAATGCCTCCGATTGATGATGCGCCCTGGCCACGCCTCAGCGATATGATTGAATGGTCAGCGCGCCTGGCGGAGGCACAGCGACAGGACCTTACTGTTACATGAGTGATTCTGTTTGCTGTTTTTTTCTGTTTATGTGGTGATATCAAGCAAGGCAAAGGCAATCGAGAGCTTCTGAAGGAGCTTGCGCTTGGGTCTTTAAAACGAGCGAAGGAGTCAGTCAGACCAAACTATTTTGTGATTGAATAGGTCCTGCAGGGTTCCGTCTGCTTACAGAACCTGTCTTTGCTCTACTTTATTGGTTCCCAGCCTATTTTCTCTGGGGAACCCTTTCATGCAACTACCTACAGTAAAAGCTCCACAACCATCTGCACTGTGGCATTTCTCAGACGTGTCTCATCTACACCGCTTCACATTGACTGAAAACTACAAAATGCACCTCAGCTCATCTCTTATTTAAATCACGCTGGCTCTAAACAAGCAAAGCCTTGAGGAGCCCGGGTGGGAGCCACGGCTCTACATGGATCAGTGAAACATGATGATGAAGGAGCAGTGGCGTAGGGGCCAGGATGTCGTCAGGCAACATCCATGTTAAATTTGTGTCGGTTAAACTGAATCTGCTGTGGTGCAGCTTGTGTTGAACGATGCGGCCCAGATCCGAAGCACTCTGCAGGGCTTCAGCTCCGTCCTGAAGGAGATGTCGCAGGTTTGTGACATCTCAGCTCTCCAGGAACAGCTGACTGAGGCGGACGGGCAGGTGGCCGATGTGCAGGCCAGCTTCACGGCTCCTCTGTCTCAGCTGGAGCACGCTGCCGCTGTGAGTCTTTCATTTACTTCTTCATTTTCCTCATTTTACATTTTATGTTGCTGTAAATTTGTTTATTAGTCTTCATGTTTTTTGTTATTTTAAAAAATGTCCACGTGTACCCTGTTTTGCTGTTTTTAGGAAGTGGAAGCTATTGAGAGTGAAGTAAAGCGGATGGAGACTGACGTGGCGGAGATTAAGACGATACTCTCTTGTCCAGAATCTCTCCCCAAACCCAGAGAGGGAAGGCTGAAGGTCAGATCTGTTCTTTAAAATGTATTTATTCATTTATTTGAGTGGTTGTCAGGGGTCCGTTTCATGAAGCGGGTTATGTGGAAACTCTGAGTATGTTAACTCTGAGTTTGGGGTAAGTTGAGGAGTAAGTGAAGCCTGTTTCACGAAGCGGGGTAAGCTGTACTCGGAGTCTGTTACCATGGTAACATATGTGAACATAACCTGGTGGGGAGCAGGTTTGATTCCAGAAACTCAGAGTTTGTCTCGGACTCCGCCCTCTTACCGAGCACTTCAAAGCCGAACCATTTCCTCATTTATTCACGGAGTCTCCATCGAGCTGGAAAAGCCGAAATAAAAAACGGCATGTCTGTCTCTGGATGATCTGATTGATGTTTTCTGAGGAAGCAAATATAATTTGCAGCGGATTTGTGATTGCGTCGGCCAAGAACATTTAGATCATTTCTCTTTTTCTCCTGACTTTTATTTTAGTGGGATTGTTTTTTTTACAGTCATTGTAAAACATCCTGAACCTCATCCCCACCGTGGCCGTGCAGCAGTAGTCTACTTAACTCATTCTTTATGATGCATTACGTTTTTTATTTTTTGTACAGCCCAATGGAGACGTAGAGCACATCATCAAACTTCTGCAGAAAGATGTGCCTTGCTCTAAAACGCTTTCTTTAGAGAGCAATGTCGCGTGCCGAGAAAAAGGGTCCGCTAAAACAGATACCGGGAGCTGCTGGAAGGATGGAGACAGGATGGCTTTATCAAAAAGCATTAAAAAAAACATAAAAATAATAAAATGTCCAATAAAGAGGGTGATTAAAATGGCTTGTGGTGGGTCCTGGCTGCCTCCTCTCCAGCGGCTTCTCCTTCCTCCCGGGGCCGGTCGGCCGCGCCTCCAGTGGCCGCCTCGGGCCATAGGCCGTTCCCCCCCGGGGTCGCCGCACGTCCGGCCGCCTCCCATCCTCACACCGGCGCCTCCCGTACCGCCTCTCGTCCTCGTCTTCTTGCTGCGGTCACTGGCGTCTCTTGGCCTGCCTCAGCTCTCGTTCGGCCGTCATCATCATCACCACCACCATCGCTACCCTCGTCCTTGGCGGGTAGCCTGCCAGCCCAGGGACGGCCAGGAGGGCAGCCGCCCTGCCGCACGCTGCTCCCCCTCGGCCGTGTGTCTCCGCTCCTTCCTCCCTCCTGCTGCCCGCACACCGGCTCAAATAGTGTCCTTAATTAGCAGGGGAGGAGTCCTTCCACAGGTGCTGCCAATCAGTTCATTAAAACTCCCACTAGCTTTGAATAAAAACAAGTTAAAAACATGCAAGTAAAATGAACAAAAACACACTAAAACCAAGCTAGTGGGACACAGTCCAGTTCTGGCAGCACATGCTCTTTCACCTTGTTACAGCAACACACTGCATCTACCTCTCAGAAAGCCAGGATGGACATCAGGGATCTCCACTTAACTATTATTTTAGTAGTATTAAAATATCTACTTGTGACACTGCACACCTCTAGTTTGTTTTTAAGCATCTCTATTACAAGATCTGCTTTCTGGCGGATGAAGAATTCCATTACCTCATCGGTTTGTTAAATGTGTTAAATGAGATGAGCCCGGTATAACTCTGACTGGTACCTGGTTATCCATCAGAATGACATGAAGTTATATTGTTCTGCACGTACAGCTGCAGCCTGCAGAATGAAACTATGGTGTTTACTGAAACTCACTGTTTATTCATCAGAATTAGATTTTAACTTCACCACTCTGATTTATAAAATATTTAAAAAGACAAAAAGTGCACATCATGCAAAGAAGGCAGCGCAGAAAAAACCAGAGATGGGGATTGAATCTTGTGAGATAAAACTGTATGCGCTGACCAGTGTCAGACTAAAATATCAAAGTACCAGAGGCAACTCAATGTGATGCTCATACAAACACGAGAAGTACAGTTTTGGATTGTTCAGATGAGTTTAAATAGTTTGAGATATCCAAAGTGAAATAAAACCCGGTGGTTTCTGTCTCACCTGACTGGATTATATATTAAAGCGGCTCTATGCAGCATTATCAACGTCATACAGCAGCTTGGAAGTAAGTATTTTGCTTGACAGACCTGTTCTGATGAAAAAGCGGACACATTTCCTCCTCCATCAGGTCTCCCCCTACCAGAAACAGCGCTTGCAGTTTAGCCCATTGACGCTCGGATTTGTTTTGGTTTGGAAGTCTTGCGATAAACGAGACTGGCACTATATGGCCGGTCGTAAATCCGTTTGGACAAATATGCATGTTTCATCTGCAATTCGGGTTTTACTTTTATACTGCTCTGATCATTACTTTTACTACATACCATTGAAGCCATGGTGACTCACCGTCGCCTGTTCAAAACAACCGTAAATTGCCTCTGCTTTACAACATTCATCTTCGTCTGTCGCCTATTTTTTACTATGGAGCTCCCCCTACAGCTTTGGGGTGGCACTGCATGGTAAACATGCCCAGAGTTGCAGGGATCTGCTTTAATATTTCATTTTCAACTGCTTCCAATCAACATTTCATGAGTGATTAAACACAAAACTTGTGCATCACTGAAGTGATTTTATCCCCCCATGCTGCTGCTTCGCTTTCTTTTGTCGCTGCAGCTTTGTTGCTTATTTGCAGAAAATGTGCTCATCGTCTCTCTGCCTCAATCAAGATTTCCTGCTCTTGCAGTGAGATATATGCCGAGTGCTTTCTTTCCGCTCTGGTAACCATGGTGAATCAAGGACTTGGGGCTCTATTGATGAGGCCTTGGTTAAAACCGCTTGAATATACTCAGAGTCAACATACTATGAGTCGACAAATCCAACGCTAATCACCTTTCATGAAACCGAAAATTCAAAGTTTTCCTACTCAGAGTTACCAGTTAAACCCTGAGTTTGTTAACCCTCCCTAATGAAACGGCCCCAGAAGAAATTCATACATAAAGAAACTTGTCCCTGTTGTTTGCACAAATAGACAAAATTGTTGTAGGTTTTTCTTATCGTTTTCCTTTTGTGTGTGCAGATGATTGAGCAGAAGATCCAACCAATGAGGAGGACGATTGCCGAGATCCAGAAATGTAAACCGGGCCTTTGTCTTCCAGAGAAAGCTGAAGAGACTCTGACTGTCTTCGCTGTCGTAGACCAGCTCCAGACTCTGCTGCTGGAACTGGAGAAGGTCAGTCAGGTAGCCAGACATCCAGGCAGCTCAACCATGACGGGTCTTCTCTCAACGCTGCGTCTCTTTCTCTGTTTGCAGAAAGTACCCGCCCTGTTCATTCAGGAGCCTCCAACTCCGACTCAGCCCAAAGTCCAAAAAGCCGTTTCTGAGGAGGCTGTGGTGAGTCTGGTCCTACTGAAAGGGCTTAACAAGACGCCAGTGGACCAAAGACAGTCTCTTCTTTCTCTAGATAAAAGTCACGGGCTCATTCTGGGTGGTAACCAAGGCATTCTGCAACAGTTCAGCACGGATTAAAGTTGTTGTTTATTTAAAGTTCTGTTTTGGCATTATCACACAAACCCCTGGTCTCATCGCTCACACAGGGTTTTAGGTTATAGATGTTCATTTTTTGGCAACATCCGTAGAAGACATTCAAAGTTTTTAATAAAACATTAAAAGCATAAAGATGGTGCAAAGATAGCATTAGAAGTAGCAAAAGGTAGCAACAAATAGTAAAAATCATGATAAAACCATTTTCACAAATCATAACAAAATATAATCAAATCATAAATTAGATCAATAAAAGCAAGATAAGTTTCTTCCTCTGGAGGAAACTGATGCTCAGAGTCTATTTGACCCATTTTTGGCTAGAATGAGTTGAACAATCTGAATAATAAGTTTATTCATCCTCTCCTCCCTCATAGAGGAACCCTGACTCCCAAACCCCTTCATTTCTTCCCTGACCTGGTGGGTTTGCTCAGTAACCGTTTGAGAAGCCAGAGGCTGAAAGGCTTCAGGCTGATCAATGACAAAAGAAACATTTTTATCCTGGCTTTAAACGAGTCAACATTTGGTAAATGTCGCTACATTTGTTGAAACGTTTCCACGGTGCTTTCCTCTGAAACATCATCTGACCACTGTCACATGTTGATTATTAGCCGTTACTCCTACAGACCCGATTGGTCCCCCACTCTTGTCTCTGGAGGACAGAGTCCCAGATGTGTGAGAACATAAAAGCTCCCTGGTTGTAGTTCATGATATCTTGTTTGTCTTTCTCTGCCCCGATGGTTTCAGCGTCTCCATGACGTGTTTGTTTCTTTAGCAATGATCCGATATGGCAGGTCTAAAACAATGTAAGACAAATCTTTCTGAGCTGTGCCGTCTACTGTCTATCAGATGGAGGAGGAGCAGGGCCAGATCCGGATTGTCCATTTCAAAGAGGATGTGGTGAAGAGATCTGGAGGAACTGTGCAGACTGTGGGGCAGTCCTCTGTTAACATTCAGGTGAGAATCCCTTTCTCCTCATCCAACACTCATTTTTTCACAGATAGTACATAAATATGATATAAGCTTCAGATATGGATGAAATCTGTGTTGCATGACGCAGAATCAGGACTTGTATGCATGAATATTAACAAACTGTTCAAAGTAACCTCAGTGTTTTTATTCTGCATGCACGTCTACTAAAATCTGTGTTTTCACATGGATTCAGGATCCTGTTGCGAGTGCAGGACATTCGGCTTTGGTTTGTCCTGTGATCTGCCCTCACTGGCAAACATTTTCAGAAACCTGCAGAATGAATAGTAATTTGACATCTTAGCATGAGTTTTGTATTTAAGTAAAATGTTTCCAGCTTAGTCAGCTAAAAATAAAACAATGCACCTTGTTTCTCCTTAACCACAAAACTTCCCAAACATGATAAATATCAAGGCTAAAGGAGTAAATGGATGGAAATGCAGACATCAGTCATTCATCGTATGCTGATCATCGCTCAGTTTAACCCCCTATGAAGCATTTCTTAGACCAAAAAATGTGTTCATATTTCTTTAACAAAATAAGGGAAAGGTTTGGAAAATGTCAATTATTTTGTGATTGTGTGGAAGGAGCATTGGAAGGAAATTTGGCTTCTCCTCCATGATGCTGCTGCACAATAAGGCAAAACAAATGTCTCTGCTCCGTTTTTATTCATTTCAATAGTGACATTAAAGTGATGTATAGTTTTTCAAAAAAATTTGTTGGAAATCTGAGATGGTGTAAGGAAGAGCTGTTTGGGGTGATTACGGATATGCGCCTGTATCCAGGAATTTTGTTTTTAAGACTGGAACCACAAATATTCCAACACCACCTAGAACCACCGGAGGGGTTATATTTACACACACAAAATTACAGCCTGATTTTCCCTTTTTTATTTCAGATTTCTGAAAGAATCATGAAAAACAAGCTGATTATCAATGTTTATTAAAGAACAAATGACTTGAACTTTATAGAGCTGCTTAATATATCGTTTGAGCATCATCATCAAAATGTATATGTGAGCAATAGTCGCATCACAGATCAAACTGCAATGTAGGTGGCAAATTAACTCAGTGTGTTTAATTATCAACTTTAATTTCAAAGGAACATGACACACATTGTGCACAGTGATCCACCAATCATCATTGATCTTAATCAGTTTGGCAAACCTCACATGTGTACATAATAAAACAAAGCAAACTCGGTTCCAGCAGATTAAAAGCGGCTGTAAGACAGAATAAGAACAACTAACAAACAAAAACATTTGTAGTTAAGATCAGTGCAGGTTCACTGTCAGCAAGATGGCAGGAGAACTTTAAGTCATCTGCTGAAAATTTTTGTATCATTTCATATTGCAATAAATATCGCAATGTACTGTATATCACAGGGTTAGAAAATGTGGCAATGCCAGTTTTTTCCATTTTCGTGCAGGCCTGTATCTTTATACTGAGGCCAGGTTTGTAACGTCCTCGTACCAGACAAAGAAAGCAGCAGTGGTCGTTTCCAGCTCAGTATCCCTGGAGATGTTCACGTTGCACATGAGCTTGTTTCCATGTCAGCAGTGCGAGCAGCAGGGCGTGCTCCAGGCTGAAGAGGACACACACACTAAACACATTGAGGAGCTGAGAGTAACAGAACCTGGATCCAGTGTTTTTTGGTGGCTCTGGGATGTGTTCCTGGGAGCTTCACTCGAGGTAAAGGAGATAAACAGCTGCCGTGGAAACGCTCTCGTCCATCCTCTTTCTCTGTCCTGTGACCTTGTCCACTCCGGTCCTTTCAGAGCTCTTTGTGACCCGAGGTCAGATTTAACCCAAATGGTTGTTTTTTAGGGAAATGATATGAAAGCTCATTGCGTAGAGATGAGATTACTAATCTGGACGGGACGCGGGTGATTCATCTGTGAGCTGGGTCACTCTGGTCTCACTAACATCTTGTGCTGTATCCCTCCTCCTGATCCTGAATGCACCTCTTCAGTCTGCTGATCTAACTTCCGCTCCTACTCCACTCCTGGTTCTGTTCCTCCACTAGATGGCAGCATAGATCAGCATTATGGATTCTGTCTGACAGTCTTGTATATAATTTCATTTTATATAATTTTTTTTCTCTTTCAGCCATTAAAAGCTTGTTTGTTAATCCAGACAGTTCTGATTTTTGTCGTTGTTGGTGTTAGGTACCGTTGCTTGTTGTCTCAGAAGAGACTGAAGCTGCTGCTGGACAAAGTTCTGCAGAGGACAAAAAGGTAAGGTCTCAGCACTGGTTCTTCGTTAAAATGGTTTGTTGTCATTGTTTTAATACCAAAATCTGTTAATCAGAGACGCTGCGACTGGTTTAGACTGTAAATACTGTAGAAGTAAAAACACAAAATATTTACTCCTGATCCTGCGACAGCTGCTGCCTCAAACAGACTTTTTATTTTTAATTGCTCTATCATTCGGTCCATACCATCCACTTTATCAGGTCCTCCTAGTACCAGGTTGGAACCCCATTTTCCTCCAGAACTGCCTTAATTCTTGGTGTGATGATCCAACAAGGTGATGGAAACCTTCCTCAGAGGTTCTGCTCCATGTTAACATGACAGCATCACACAGCTGCTGCACCATGATGAGAATCTCCCGTTCCACCACATCCCAAAGCTGGAAGATGGACTGAGATGTGGAGGCTGTGGAGCCGGAGGAGTCATATGAAGACATTGTCATGTTGGAGATGATCTGCACAGGGGTGGGCATTATATTTGTCTAAATAGAGATTTTACAACAATAACTGATAATTTTGCCCATATCGATAAATTCTATATTTTAGAAAAATGAAAACACAAGGATGCTGCCCAGTCAGTGCTTATTGGTCCCAGAATTAAGTATTTCATGTTAAATATTTTACAAAAACTCTGAATCCCTGCATGTCCAGAACAGAGTTGTAAGGTGGACCCGTACATCAGTCTGACATTGCATCGACGGCTAGTGGAAATTTAACCCATTGTGCTGTTATCATCTATTTATCATTATCAATATGAACGGCTCAACATATTGTGATATTGATTTGAGGCCGTATGGCCCAGCCCTAATCTGAGCTGTAAGACATGGAGCATCATCCTGCTGGAAGCAGCATCAGAAGATGCTCCACTGGCTCAGAAAGGGATGGACATGGTCAGCAGCAGGACCAGGTAGGCTGTGCTGCTTAAACCAGGCCATGCTGGGACTAAG
>JBBBVT010000021.1:22027932-22041331 GCA_037177035.1 Craterocephalus eyresii
GTTCAGTTTTTATGCTCCACACATGTGGAACAAACTCCCAGAAAGCTGCAGGTCTGCTGGAACTGTCAGCAGTTTTACATCAGAGTTAAAAACTTTTCTGTTTGAAGCCTTTTATGATAAGAGATATTTTTTCTCTTTGGGTTTCTATCTGTCTTTATTTTCCCTATTTTGGGATTCAAATTTTGTTTTTAATTATCTTTTATTGCTTTTTGCACCCTGCAGTTGTTAATGTTTGTATCTAAAGCACCGTAAATTTGTAATGTACATTAAATGTGCTTTAGAAATAAACTTGCTTTGCCTTGCCTTTGCTTGTTAGAGGGGCCAATGGTGTCAGGCAAGATGGAATCTTGTCCTTTTTCTATTCAATCTGTATGTGAATGAGTTGTTTGTGTAGTTAAATAGTTGTAAAACTGTTGGGTTGGTGGAATGCTGGTGAAGCATTCAATTTATGCAGATTATCTTGTCGAAGTAGTGCTGGGCTGCAGCAGCTTCTCAGAGGATGGTATGCCGTATGCAGCAAAAGCATTGTAATTTACATGCACACACAAATATTAATGCATGTAAATTGAGTTTTTGCTCCACTCAAGTCAAAGTGTCCCTGTTTAAAGCATACTGCTCTGCTTTCTACACTGTCCATTTATGGTTTTCTTATAAAAAATCTCCATGCACACTTTACAAGTTGTTTGCAATGATACTATAAGGATACAACTAGGGTTATCAGACAAGTGAGTGCCAGTCAGATGTTGGCCTATGCAGGACCGAGCACATTAAAAGCATTCCTGAGAAATTTAATGTTTATGTTTATGTAATATCTGGATGTATTCACAAATAGGATCATGGTAGCACTCTCCAGACTGAGGGTGCCCTGGATGAAATGTCTGCATGTTATTTGGTGAGCCCCTGTGATGTTATATGTATATTAAAATTAGATTTTTCCATTAAATAAATTTGTTTTTTCAAATAAATGCAAAAATAATAATTATAATAATAAATATTTTTTTTATTTTTAATGTAGTTTTTATTCATCTTTTTTACTTGTGTTGTCAGGCATTGTAGTAGCAGGAAGTTGGTCTGGCTACTGGGCTGTTTTTTCCTAAATTAAATTAAGAAAAAGAAAAAGTAGCAAAAATGTAAAATGTTTTGTTTTTCTCCACAAAAATCTTCAATATCCAACAATCACGAATCGGCACTCAAAGAATCGTAAAGGAATCGGGAGGAAAGCCTATGTCCCAGCCCTAATGTGTTTTGGACCCTGGTCTGTTTAAAGGAGCATCCATCCATCCATCCATCCATCCATCCATCCATTATCTACCGCTTATCCGGGGTCGGGTAGCGGGGGCAGCAGCCTGAGCAGGGAAGCCCAGACTTCCCTCTCCCCAGCCACATCAGCCAGCTCATCCGGGGGGATCCCGAGGCGTTCCCAGGCCAGCCGAGAGATATAATCCCTCCAGCATGTCCTGGGTCTACCCCAAGGTCTCCTCCCGGTGGGACATGACCGGAACACCTCCCGAGGGAGGCGTCCAGGGGGCATCCTGACGCCTGTTTAAAGGAGCAACAAGCGAAAATTTCTTTAAGAAACCCTGAGTTTCTACCCGTCTCCTCCCACACAAGGAAACTGGTTTGACATGGATTGCCCGTTCCTTCCAAATCCACTTGACATCTAAGCCCAAATAATTAGAAATGCCTTACCATTAGATATTCTGGTGTTTCCAGAAGAGTTTCTGATCGAACGCTACCACTTTTCATCTGACGGCATAATTTATCTTAATAATTATAACAATAATTATTCATAATGATTATTATTAATAATAATAATTATTAATAATAATTGAGAATAATATTATCCCGCATTAAACAACTCACACACCATGGACATGCTCTCACATCTGAGCTAATTTTATGCTTTACTCTACATTTTTATGCAAATTAATCATTTCTGTATAACATTGGCGATTCGGAGCATTATGGAAAAGCAACAGTGTGCAGAGCTGTGAGAAAAGTCATTCTTGCATTAAAACAGCTGTTACTGATGATGGTAGTTTCCCGGGACACAGAACTGTAAGGACCATCAAAAAAGAATTTCACAGGATTTTAGGTGATTGACTTGTAGATATAAAATTCAGTTAATAGCCCACTGCTACGACATCACCGTGCTTAACTGCCATTTTTCAGAGCTTCCAAATGTCCTACGATGCATAGATGGGACTCAAATTCCTATTATCGCGCCTTCAAATATTGAAGGAGACTACGTAACTAGGAAATCCTCTCACAGCATCAATGTCCAGATTTTAAATATGACCACATTTCAGATCTTGTAGCCTGGAAATGTGTATATCACAATAAACTTAAGCATGCCATTCTGTGAAGATCATATGTGATGCAGCCTAAATTATCACAAATGTAGAGACCAAATGGCCAGGTTGATGTAGGAACTGCTTCGAGCACGCATTCAGGACCCTACATTCTGTCGGAAAATCGGCCGCCACCCGCTAAGTTGTGGACGGACTAAAATGCAAAACAAGAAAGCAAATTAACTCCTGTTAACATTTAAAGCGTACGGATTCTTTGCATCCCCAAGGCTGACGATGGCTTTGTTATGTCTTTGACAGGAAGTGTGCTGCAGTTTGGTGGAGAAGGAAGCACGGTTCAGCCAGATGCTGGAGGCGGGGCAGCACCTGCACAGGGCCGGCTGTGATGGAGTGGATGTGTCCACCTTCAAACTGGAGGCACGCTGGAAATCTTTACTCAGGAAGTTGGAGCATGAACGCACCAGCTGTGACAGAAAAAGGAAACTGAGGAGCAGGTGAGATTGTGACTGTGACTGTGTTAGCCTATGTTCTGACTGCACATACTCGGGCCAATATTTACAATATCTACCTCTCTGTTAACTTGCAGATTTCTTCACGGCAGTGCTGTGCTGACTAGCTGGATGACCGGGGCGAGAGAGTTGGCTGACAAACTGAATCAGTTCTCCGTCTCGAGCAGCGAGCAGATGACTCCTCAACAAAGGCGTGACCACTTCGTCCAGTCTGTGGTGAGAAGGAAACAAACTCCACCCAGAAAATACATGATGAACATCATAAAATATAAATGAGGCTGTAAAAGACTAAATGTAACAAGACTGGCCAACTCAGAGCAAACTGTCTGACATCAACATTACTCTCATTATTGTGTATTTGTTGAACTGAATATAACAGAACACTTACTTATATTTCAGGCTTTAACCAAAGAGCTAGAGGCCAAATCTGAGCTGAGGCTGATGCTGATGAGCACGGCGACGCAGCTGGTCTTACTGAGGAATGCAGAGGGAGACTCAATCAGGGATAAAGCGGATCTGCCGACTTCCCAGTCCCAGACTTCAGACCCAGATCTCGGTTCTGTAGACGCTAAGCTCAGGCAGCTGGAGCTGGACTGGTCCGGCCTGCTGACTGATGTGCCCGTCATCCAACAAGCTCTGCACAAGGTCAGGACATTTCTCAGCTTGTCTGGGTATTTAATGAGCTTTCTAGAAATATCAGCATCTTGCTGAAGGATGCAATGATGAGCACTGTGCACAACAGCATGAACGCCAACTCTACAAAACAATCAGCTAGTTTGAATGTAGGCGGTTTGGTTTATTAAAGCAGCCTCTCAAAGTCTAAAATATCAATTCTTGGAAATTTAAAACTGATTCAGAATCTTCATAGATAAGAATCGCGATCCTGATGTGAATCAATTTTAATCTGCACCCCTAATGTTTACAACAGTTTAAACATCTTTCAGACATCACAGAATTTACTGTAATCTGATTAAAAATTCCCAGTGTTGTTAATCCAAACTCTTCATTATAACTTTATCCTTAGAAATAGAGATTTTTACAGGTTAACGGCCGGTAGAAGATGTTGTCAATGGGTGTAAAATAAAATGAAGACCAGGTATTCTTTGGTGCCTGTGCTGTATCCATTGCTACCTTTTTATGTGCAAGATGATTTTGCACTGCAGGGAGCTTAGATAGATGCAACTTCTCAGAGCATGTCACTATTGTTTTTATTAGGAGATCCTAAAAAAAGTACTTTTGGTTGTGATTTACTAACTAAAAGTTGAGGCTATTCCAGCTCTGAAAGTCTAAAGCTGGAGTAGTAAAGTAAGTCATTGGCAGACTGACTGACAGCCGGCTCCGGGAGCGAACAGTATGCTGCTGCTTCTGATGAATACATTTAATCCAGATACAAACTGAGTTGCTGAAATGATGAAAAATGTGATCAGAACTTCAGATTGCATTTCCGACCATGATGATGAAATACTTTTCTCTCTACGTATTCCTAAATATAAAAAGCAGCCTGAAGCAGCTTTTTCTGGCCTTTCCTGTGTGATACAGAGGAGTTTGGTATTGCAGAAATCAAGCCCCAGTTCTCCTGCCTCCTATTAGTTTCCCCACTGTGCAGCACAATACCATCCAGAGGACTCTTCTCACCCTTATTGGCGTGAAACCATGTCCCCTCCATCCACCTATGTCTCCGTCTGGATCTTCTATTTTCAACTCATTTCCTCTTTGCTTCTTTCTCTATTCTGATCTCATGGTTCGCTGAGCTTTTCTTCTTCCAGCTTTCAATCCCATCCTCTTTTCAGCTTCCCTTTGTCAAGCCTCCTCTTCTTCCTTTACTTGTTATTTTCTGTTCTTTGCTGCCACAGTCTCACTCCTACTACGTGCCCATCTGCCTGCTTTCCCTTCACTCTACATTTCTTCATTTTCATTCATGTTCATTTGCACTTGAAATATATTTTTTATCAAATTTTACTCATCAAATTAACCTAATGAATTGCAGCATCAAGAAGTGTTTGTATAAGTAATGAAGTCTGGTTGCAGCTGTGGATGGAGGGGCTGACCCAGCAGGAGGTGCTGCTGGAGCTGCAGGCCTGGCTGGGAGCAGCCGAGTCCCGGCTGGAGGAGCATCACAGCAGCATCAAGCAGAATGTCTCCACCAGCGCTGATCTGACCAGGGTCCTGAAACACTGCAAGGTGACATTTAGCTTATTATTACCAGATGTACCACAAATCCTGTGAGATCCCGCAAAAGGTTTTTGTCTGTTTGCGTGTTTATGTGTCCAACGAATTTCTCTCCATCCCCTACATTATTCCCAGGAGTGTCAGACAGAGATGTCTGCCCATCAGGCCACCCTGGACTATGTTAATCAGCCCTTACTGGTTTGTAGTACTGATAAGGGCCAAGGGAGGCGCTATGACTGCAACCAGCTTGCAGAGGAGCAGGGTGGCCTCAGCTACAGGTGGCTCAGTCTGCACACCGATCTTCAGGCATTGGTAAGGTTCATCAAAGTTTTAACACTTTCACATTTACAGCATGTAAAAAATAAATAAATCAATCCATTTATTTTTGGAATCTTTATTCTTGATTATTAATTAAATTAATTGTAGTTGATTTTCTTTCTGTCTTTTTTCTTGTTTTTTTTTCTTTACTGTATTTATTTAGCCATATATAATTGTAAATAAATTCAGGGGTTAACAGGGAAATAAATAAGTATGAATGTATTTACTGATGGAATAATAACAGATGTGAGTTGAATGAATGAATGAATGAATATCCTTTACTGTCATTGTACTCATGTTATAATGAAAATATGCAAATCCATGTAAACTACTTTGGTGTTTTTAATCTAGATATATCCACAGAATTTACGTGATTAATCCATTTGTTAGTGATTAGATTTGACGTTTCTCTCTGGAAAGGATCAAAGCATTGATCACATCCATGTGATGTTTGGTGCGGTGTTTAGGTTGACATGGTGGATCAGGAGCTGAGGGACAGAGCAGAGCTGGAAACGCGCCTGCAGCAGGTCCACGGCTGGATCACAGATCAGAACCTCCGGCTCGTCTCGGCCCAGACCCCCAGCAGCCAGACGGAACTGAGGAAGAACATCAGCATGTTCCAGGTCAGAGGAACACTCGGATGCACAGAGTGACTGCTTCACACATGCTTATTGTTTAGTCTAAACCCTGCTGTGTGTCAGGACCTGGAGGAGAAGATTGGGCAGAGGTGTGCAGCTCTTCAGGAGCTCAGAGACCAAATCAGAGACAGATGGTGTGATTTTATCCCTCAGACAGATAAATCCATCCAGGCCTGCGCAGCTCTTACACAACTGGTAGGTAAACCAAGAGCAGAGAGTAAAAAGATGTTCTGCCTCCTGGTATACCTGCTCTGGGATCATTCTCCTCCTTTCCAGGCTGAATCAGTGAAGCAGAGACTGAGTGAGGCTCAGAAACTGTGGAGCATCACGGAGGAGAAACGGAACAGCATGGTGCTGAAAACGCTGCAAACTTCTCAGACTCTGGCTCATCACTGCAGCCCTCCGCTCTGCCTGCAGGCACAGAAATGCCTTCACGAGGAGCTTCAGGTATTACTTTCTAGTTTTAATCTGAATATGTACAACCTGTCTGAGATTAATACGAAGCTGGAACACTACGATATCTGGAGCAGGGAGGGTTTATGTGTCCTGTGTGCTGGTGTATGGGGGCTGTTTTTTAACTATGAGTCCCTCTGGAAGGGGATTAATACAAGGAATGGGCTCGACACACCCAAGGTCCCTCCTTCTCATTTCATTTCCTATGGAACCTGCGCGATGTTGCGAACATCACCTGCCCCCTGCAGCCAAGCAACGGGCAACATTCATGCATGTGAAACTTCAAGCTCGTTCACACAGACGTGCACTCGGGGGCTTGCAACGCCACACAAAAAGAAACAATTCTTCTACTTTAGGAGCTGTCGCTGGTACTCCAACCAATCAGAGAGGGTTTCAGTGACCGGGCAAAGAGATGAGAGCTGACCAGTTTGCAGACATTTTCACCGTGGAGGATCAGATTATTGTACCTGTGTCCCACTTTCCCACACTTTGATACTTCAATGGTTATACCCGTATCAAGTCTGTTACTCATTTTCTATCCTGCTTCGTCCAGTTCAGCGCTGAGAAGCTGCAGCCAATCAAAGCACTGTAATATTATGAGCTGAGCTCGGTGACGACAACACTGTTTCCTTGTTTGTAACATGGGATGAACAAAAGGTTCTTTTTCTTTTGTAGATTAGAGTCAACAGCAGGATTTCAGGCAAAACCTTCTGACTTTTAAAGATGCACTTCAATCAGGAACAGCTTTGAAAATGTACAAATTCCTCAGTTTCCTAACCACACAGATGCTGACGCTTGTTGCTCCCCGTGTGATGAGCCCATAAGTCAGCTTTGTTTCAGAGTCACTTCTCTGTGGATGGATGGCTGCAGCAAACGCTTCACTGCTTCTCTGCATTTCATGCAGCTTCTCCTGGAGGAGACGACAGCTTCTGAGGCAGAGTGGGAAGAGCTGAGTCAAAGCGTCGTCTCTCTCAGAGGACATATCAGTCCTGCTGCAGCTGCAGTCATCACCGAGCGGCTGGACAGACAGAGGGACAGGTGAGACAGACACCAGCATGCAGGCGTATCTACACACACACGCACACACACACACACACACAGACTATCATCAGTAACTGTGTGTCTTCCAGCTGGACTCAGGTGTTGGGAGCTCTGGGCCAGCAGCTGCAGAGGAGCTGGGAGATCCTGCAGGTCTGGGAGCTTTACACGCTGCTGGCTGGGTCTTTCTCTGAATGCCTCCAGACACTTCAGAGTGATGTCCAATCAGAGCTGAGTGTCACATCCAAACCCGCTGACTCTGTAGAGCAGGTCAGGGTTCAGATACACAAGGTTCAGGTGAGGTTAAACCAGAGCAACCAGTCATCTCAACTTTGTCTTCATGTCGTCATGTTTTGGACACGCCGTGCATGTTAATGATAATTCCGTTCTACCACTAAAGACTTTCCTCTTTTCCTATTTTTGCTGTGAAACATCACTGGTTGGAGACAGCCAGTTCTTTAAATGGAATGACATTAAGTTATATAAAAAGCATCTAAGATACTTTATTTAAAACATTTTAGTACAAAATGTAATAACTAAAAAATATAAAACTAGCCTTAAAAGCCTTAAAATGATGAAAATAAAACTGTTTTTAGAGCAGTAAAAATCTATGATTTTTGGGGGTCCTCAAAAAATGTGGCAAATTAACTATGAGAATTTTATTTTATTTTATTTCAAAATAAAATATAGCTAATTCTGTAAACGGATTTTTTTTTTAATTTATTCAAAAAAATGATTATTCTATTTCATTCTAAAAAAATTGCTTTTGTTTTTTAAAGATGTCTGGATTATCTTTATTTATCTTATTTAATGATGTTATCTTTATTTTCCACCTGATAAGGTCAGCCCATCGCCACCCTGAATTGGATTAAGAGATACAGGGAATGAATGAATCTTTTATTTTATTTTATTTGGCTTTAGATTGAAATAAATAGGTGTGAAAATACATGGATGGATTTATTTGATTTGATTTAATTTCTACATTTATTCATAAAAAAGAATGTCTTTCATTTGTATAATTTGGTCATTTTATAGATTTGAACTGTATTTGTATATCACAAAGTTAATCTAAAATATTTTGTTCTGAAGGCAGCCTTTGGAGTGAAACGGTTTAAATTCTTTGGGTTTTCTTCTTCATTATAAGTCTGACCTCATCAACATCCGTCTTCTGCTGGTTCTGTTTTGCAGAGTTTCGTCAGTAGATGTGACATTTTTCAGTCTGACCTGGAAAAGCTGCTGGAGGCCTCCAAGGACCTGGTTAGCCTCATAGACCCTTCAGCTGCCAGTTTGGTCCAATCAGAGTGCCGCTTGTTGTCACGCGGCGTCCTGCAGCTCAGCGGGCAGCTGTCAGGGCGGCTGGGTCAGCTGCAGGTACGACTTCATCAATGAATGACTGATTGCCTCTGATTTATTTCCCTTAAAGGCTCTTTTTGACTCTTCCAGACATTTGATCAGATTAACAACCTTTAACATGAGAGACCTTTAAACTTGAAAAAACAGTAGCATCTTCTTATAGGCAACTTCAGCTTTTAAAGAATTTATAGGAGGTAATCCTAACCTGCAGAGTGAACTAAATGTCACAGTGACCTATATGGCCTGGTGCCATGTGTTGCGTCTGTGTGTAGGAGGAGCTTAAGGAGCTGCAGGAGTTTGAAAATGTCCTGGAGTTGTTGGAGATGAATGTGAATGTCTGGGAGCAGCGGCTGGAAGATGTGGCTCAGACAGACCAGGTGAGACCGCAGGATTTATGAACGCATCTAGTACCTGCATCATTGTTGCTGCTTTGCTGTAAAACAGATGGCTACATTTTATTATTTAGTGAAACTGGAATCAGCTTTTTTGAAACAGATAAATGTTGAAAATGTACTTTTTTTGTTCTTTTTATTTGTAAATATGTCCAATATTCCTGGTTTCAGGATGTCCAAAACAACATTTTACAGTCTTTAAAGTCCAGTTTGCAGCTTGAATAGCTAACATAGTTCCTTTTTATTATGTGCTTCATTGCAGAACTGAAAGATTTTAGGTGGAACAGATTTTGTAACTTCTGTTTCAGGTGTGATATATCAGGTTAAAATAATCCCAACCAGTGGATGGACCTTGTATTGAAGTATTAATATTCACCTTAATAATATCATGTGCTCCAATAGGGTACCAACTTATATTACACAGAATGAAGGAAAAGAAATGAATGAGGACAGAAGAAGATGAGTGAGGACCGTAACCCACTCTCAGCTTTCTCAGCTGTGATGTCATGCATGTAGCGGTCAGACTGTTGTTATCCCTCTGATGCCACCATATGTTTCCAGTCTGGCCTCCTGCAGCTGAGCAGCCTGTCTGCTGACCTGGATGTGCTGAATGAGCTGAGCTGCAGTCTGACGCTGGGTGACGCTGCCGCTCGCCGCCTGCAGCACCTCAACCACCGCTGGGCCCACACCTCCGCTAGAGCCCAGGAAGCCTGCAGGTCAGTGAAGCTGGGACCTGCAGAGCCGTGGATGGTGTTTGTGTTTGTCTATGAAGCTGTGAATGAATGAACTGATGAAATAAAGTGAGTGTAGGTGTGAGTAGTGGATGTAAAGTTAAGGCGTTTGTGTGCAGCGAGGTGCAGACGGAGCTGCTGAGGCAGCAGACGTTTGAGCAGAAGTGTGAGAGCTGGATGTCCTTCCTGCAGCGGATGGAGGACAGTCTGGCCGTGGACGTCGCTGCTTCCTACGTCGGCCTGAGGCAGCAGCTGTGCACACACAAGGTATCAAACATGAGCAACGTCTCACTAACAGACTCAGGAAAACCAGCCTTCCACACATAAATATAACCCGATGTGTCCGTTAGCGCTTTCAGGCCGAGCTTTCTGTCAGTCACCAGATTCTGCATTCAGTCATCAGTGAATCCCTTCATCTGCTGCAGAGAGGCGAGGTGGAGGACAGGTACGGCGTCCAGCATGCAGCCCAGTCCACCTCTCTGCTTTCTATGTGACTGCTAATATCCTCTTCATGTTTGGACTGGTCCAGGAGTGACTTCATCCTGAAGCTGGCTCAGCTCAGAGAGCACTGGCAGGGGGCGGTGCAGCGGGCCGACCAGCGCCGCTGCTTGGTGGAGGGACTCCTGAAGCACTGGCACCAGTACAGCCGCAGCCTGAGGAAGCTGCAGAGGTTCCTGTCGGACACACAGACCCTGCTCCCCCCCACGGGGCCGGCCCGCTGCAGCCTGCAGCAGCTCCGACGCTCCCTCCAGGACCTCCAGGTGGGATGTTTTTAGCCCTGATGGAAAACCAGCAGACCTGCAGCTGGTTTCTTTATTCCACATGTGAAGAACATAAAACCTGAACGCAGTTTCACCGTGTTTGGTTCTGACTCTGGGAACTGAAAGTTAAACTGGAAGATCCCTGCAGAGGCGAAGAGAGATTACATAAGATGATTGATGATGATTATAACAACACAGCGCTCATTCAGGGAACAGGTCCTGCTCTCTGTATTTAAATCAGAGGAAACACACCAGATTAGAACTTAGTGGGATTTCTTTGAGCCTTTCTGTTATCAGGGAAGGAGTCGAGTGATGTGATGGGATAGGGAGTGAAGATCCGACAGCAGCTATTTAACCTCAGCTTGGCATTATCTCCTCCTCGCTGCCCCTCAGCACACAGAGCTGCTGTTCCAGAGGTATCAGAGCACCTTCATCCACACTCTGGAGGTCGGACGGCAGCTCTTCTCCATGGGAGACGAGGAGACCCAGACCCAGCTGCAGATGGACCTGGGAACGCTGCAGGAGGAGTGGGAAAACCTCTACAGCCTGCTGGGGAGAAGGATGGACCTCACTGAGGTCATCATCAAGGTATTCAGCAGCGTTTGGGAAATGGAAGTGTTGTGGTTTTGTGTCAGCTGAATCTTACAGGAGCATTCTTCATCCTGGAGCTACTCTGACTTCTCTTGGATTTGAAATTGGCTTAAAATCAAACCCGGTCTCATGGACAAGGGTTGAAATGGCTAGAAACTGAACAACGTCCTGAGTTACTGAGAATTTTCTGATATTTATTCCTCTGATCATCTCTTTTGGGTCTTTTTTATTTATAGATTAATTTTTAGTTATGTTTGATTTTCATATGTATTTGAGGCTGAGTTTAGTGAAACTTGCAGCCTAATAAAACTGCAGGCGTAGTTTTCTCTGAATGTGCAAAATCATGACATTTTAGAGACGTTAGCAGTAGGACATGCCAGCGGTGAGAAGGATGGACATTTGCACTCTGGAGCCGTTCCATCAGCTCCGTATGTACGTCTTAGATTTCCTTGTCCCTGTCACTCTTTAATCCTACAATATCCTCGACAATACTTGCTACTTTTATATGCCTCTAATACACTACTGCCTATAAAGTAGGTGTACCTTTGTTTTCAGAGACATTTCTCTTTTTATACACGGCAATAATCACCTGTGACCAGGTTCAATGAGAAGTGATGGAGAAGATGCACCTTTTATCTGGCAAGAATAAGTCACATTGTCACAATTGTTTCACAAGATGAAATTAAAAATGTTTTATTTGAACTTTCAACAGGATTTCCTTTATTTTTTTTAGCTTTTTGTAAGTTTTCACCTGGAGATTGGGGCGGAATAGGGTGTCATTTGGCATTCTTAATACATGTTTACTGTATTTGCTTTTTACAAATCCTTATTTCTTTATCAAGATGACAAATTCTAATTATTTACATGCATCGTTGGCAGAAAAACCACATACTTCACACATGAACTCATGTATTTTGCACATGTAAAGCACATATTTTGCACATGGGAAACGTGTTTCTGGAACATTTCATAGTCCATCCATCCATTTTCTGAACCACTTAATGGTGGGCTGGAGCCAATCCCAGCTGTTAGCAGGTGAGAGGCGGGAAACACCCTGAACAGGTCGCCAGTCTGTCACAGGACAATCACTCACACACACACTCTCTCCCAGGGAGTGTCCAATTAACCTCACATGTTTGGGAGGAAGCCGGAGTAGCCGGTGAAAACCTACGCATACACGGGGAGAATGTAGACTCTGCCCGTGGTTTGAACCAGCAACCTTCTTGCTGTGAGGCTGCGGTGCTAACCACCACACCACCGTACAGTCCCCCAGTTTCATAGTAATGATGTGAAAAGCATTTACTTTTTATGGTCATGTTTTAAATGGTAAAATATAGAACTTGACCAAACAAAAGCACATTTTGTTTGCCCTCTGACCATGCAGAATACTGACGCTGTATATGAAAGTAAGAGAAAACATCAGCAAGTTTAGACAAGACACATTTAGTGTGAACAATTTTACCAGTATAATAATTACAGTTTTAAAGAAGCATTACATAACTTTCTGACCTTAAAACTCTGTGTTTGACTCACCTGATGGCATAGAAACATTTCTAGTCGCTTCTCAGCAGCGTCATGAGCCGGATAAACTGTGCTTCAAAACCTTTTCTCCCAGGACATCACATGACACTTAGTTTTGATATACACACCGTGTCACACGCTGGCAAATCAATAAATCATGTAAACATGCTGGCTGTTTATGCACCGTGGCTGATTCAGCAAAGAAACACAAGAAGAAGAAGAATACCTGAGGAAGGAAAGAGAGAAAGGGACAGGGCAAGAGATAAGGCAAGGAGGGGGCTCACAGTACAGCCGGGGGGAAAGTTGGGGGTCTCATTAGTGTCGACGGGGGAAGCATCACAGAGAAAATCTTTCTGTAGCATACTGCAAATAAGAGTCAGCTTATCATGAGTAAAAAAACTGAAATTGAGAAGATTCAGAGTACGATAAGTGAAATTGTCTGTCCATGCTGTAAGATAAGTATACTCTAAAAACAAGATGAATGATTTTACACATCCTGCCAGGTTTATTACCCTCAAAACAAGACCATACAGATTTTTTGAAACTGTATCCTACGCCTTGAATTTATGCTTGTGTTGTTCTCTCAAATGTACGTCACTTTGGATAAAAGCGTCTG
>JBBBVT010000021.1:22059598-22073310 GCA_037177035.1 Craterocephalus eyresii
TAGCGGATGAAGAGGGTACTGCAATATTTTGCACTTCCGCATGGGTATCACGTTTCCAAGCGGGAGGTTGCCGCTTGTACAAGCTGCAGGACAGCAGACACGCCTCGGTCTGATTCAGAATATTTTCTCATGAGCTGTGGGCAATGACTGAATGCCTGGAACCAAATTTTTACATAAAACCAGACCATTTGTTTGAATGCTAAAATTATTATGAAACAAAAATTGCAACTATTTTTTCTAAAGAAAAAAACTGGAGTCAGATTCCACAGTTCAATTATCTTCATCATCCTTGTTTTGTGTGTCTTTTCTGACGTTTCCAAGATTTGTGATGTTGCTGCTCGATGTTTGTAAACATGCTTTCTTCTGATGTTTCTTACTTGAGGAGGTGATGTGGAAGGACTGAGAGGACACAAACTTAATAAGTAATTAAAAAAGGTTTATTACAAAAATCTGGGATCTAAAACAGACCTGCAGAATCTGTGAGGATCAGCTGTGGGAAATCCCACTGACCCTCTTTATCAGCTCTCCCTACACAGAAAGATGGACGAACACATTCCTGAGTTCACATCTGGACCAATCATGAGACTTGCATACGACGGACATATGACATGCAGTTAGATAACAATCGACTACATCTGGATCTGATTATAAACCTATTTAAAGTTGGTGATAAAACTCTAAACTACCTTCTTCTTTCTACAGGCAGAGACTGAATTCACTCTGTTAATGGAGGAAACTAATACTGGATCCCTGTAATCATAGACTATGGGCTATTAATGACACTATTACACCAACATCATATTTAATTGTGTTAAATTATAAATAAAATATAAATATATTTTTTATAACATATTTTTCCATAATGCATGTTGTTGCTACATCAAAGTAAGTTGAATTCAGTAAATAATCATTTGTGTTAAACTATTAAAAATAAAGGTTTACTCATCCTGCAGTCTGGATTACATTTTTTTTATAGAGTAAAAGGCAAAAAATGATGTTTTTAATCCAACAAAAAATGATCACAGTGGCCTCCTGAGAATCGTGTGACAAATGAAAGCATTGATATTAGTTCCTTACACTTCCCTCCCGTTTAAGGTATTGCACCATTCAAAAGGATGCATTTTGGAAACATACTAGTAATGGCTGCAGACAACATGGTCAGTAGACAATTTCATGTAGCTGAGTCACGTGATCAGAGCTGAAGATGATCTTTTTCTGACTCAGATGAGTTTGCTCCATCTCAATCTTCTCTATAACAACTTGTAATAGGCAGCTCATTTGATATCATATCCATGACAACTGATTAAAAAAAACCTGAAAGTTGGATTTATGGCTGAATTATCCTAATGCATCTTACTCTAACTTACAGCATGTGTTGAAGTTACTGGTTTTTTCATCATCACTTCGTGTTCTGGTTGTGGTTTGGTCGTAGTTACGGAAGCAAAGCTGTGTCTGTGCTGTTTGCCACGTAGGATCTGCAGCGGGACATCGAACAGCACACGGAGAGCGTGGCATCGGTGCTGACGCTGTGCGACGTCCTGCTGCACGATGCCGATGCCTGCGGCAGCGATTCAGAGAACGACTCCATCCAGCAGACCTCCCGCAGTCTGGACCGCCGCTGGAGGAACATCTGTGCTATGTCCATGGAGAGGAGGATGAGGTTGGCACTCACCGCTGTTGTCCTATTATGTTATTAGATAATATCCATATATAATGAAATTACTAATTTCTTTACAAAAGCTGGTTAATAAGCTTAGAACCAGAATATCTTGATCCGCTCTTCCAAATTCTGACGTTTTTAGGAATTGAACACATGCTGAAGTCTATATTTATCTTCACCGGTAAATGAAAAGCTACAGGATACAATTAAGGCCCAGAAAGGTCGCATGCTCCAGTTTTATGTCACCTTTCATGCAGATGGAAAGCTGTAGGAGCAACAACTTGCTAGAACAGTCGTCTACTAAACAGGAGGTTGGCGGATCGATTCCCTTCCGCTACATGTCGAAGTGTGCTTGGGAAGACACTGAACCCTACCCTGCCTCCCCATGTGCCATCGGGGTGGGAATGTGTGTGAATGTTAGTTACTTAGCTTCAAGGATCTTCGGACACAGCTGCTGTGTGAGTGGGTGAGAATGGGTGCTTTGAGTGGTCATGTGACTAGAAAAGCGCTATACAAGTACAGTCCATTTACCATTTAGCAAGCTGTGAATCTTTTTGTTTCACATCGTGTTACAGAAAGGAGGCAAAGATCATTTGTTTTCTGGAACTAAAGTAAACACACAGTCCACTTTATGAGGTCCACTTAGTACCAGCCTGGACTATTCTTTATACCCCACCTTGGTTGGAACCAGTACTTACTGGACTTCTTGTTGCCTTTCCATCGTCTCCAACCAGTCTCCTCTGACGTCAGCAACTGGATTTTTTCCCTTCTTCCGGACATTCTCTGGAAGTCCTGGAGATGCTTGTGTATGAAATTTCACCTTCACAGTCACTTAAATCTCCTTTCTTCCTCATTCTGATGCTCAGATTGAACTTGATGGAGTCGTTTCCATGACTACACATGGTGAGCTGCAGTCATGTGATTGGCTGATTCGGTATTTTATGTTAACAAGCGGTGGAGCATGTGGACCTGATAAAGTGGTCAGTGGGTTTATATGAGCGGGTTTATAATGAAACAATTACATGTTCTGATCTTCACTGCTTCTGTCACTGCTCATAACAAACTACAAATATAAGAAGGAGAACTTCCTCCTATGTTTTTTCTCAGGATTGAGGAGACCTGGCGTCTCTGGTGCAAGTTCCTGGACGACTACTCTCGTTTTGAAGACTGGCTGAAAGCGGCTGAGCTCACTGCGGCCAGCCCCGACTCCTCCAACGTCCTCTACACCAGCGCCAAAGAGGAGCTCAAGAAGTTTGAGGTCAGCTGATTTATTTTTATCTCTCCCTCTCTTTTTCTTAGCACCCGTTACTTTGGCAGGGAGGATTCAGGCGAAGCACTGGCAGTAATCACTTTGAGATAAAAGTCTTTGGTAACACATTCGCTGCCAGGTTAAAATGCCAGCTCAGTTCTGACAGATGAGTGTTGTCCGGGCAGCAGGCAGACTTTCTTTTCTTTTAAGACATCTTACATGGTAGATTTAGATATTTCTTAAAATTCAAGTGATATTTTGACCATGAAATGTTGTGGTAGTATGGGAAGGATGCAACGGGCATGTTTACCCTCCCAAGTCTCAGATTGTTTAAATATCCTGTTTGTTATTAAATGCTATCATCAGCATCTGAAAGCAAAAGTTCCTCCTGTTGAGGTTTATGTTCTTCTTTAGCAGCTTTTCCGGCATCAGATGCTGGAAGCTGTTTCACTGCTGAGAAACTGTGGTAACCTTTGATGCATCAGTCTGGATTAAAGACACAGATTAGTGCCTGGTAATCTGGGCGCCATTAAAGTGCCTCATCTGCAGAGCAGCGTAGATCCAGTGTAAACAGATTTGCTTCTAGAAAAACAATGATCTAATAACTCTAGCCAGATCCGTGGCAGCTAAGAAGGAGACATGACCTTCTGAGTGAAACGCTGTACATTAATTTCTTTTCTTTATTATATTTGTGTCTCTTTTGATTCCTTTAATCCATCCTCTGAGTTTTATATAGGGAGAAACAGCAGAAATACATGACAAAATTGTAAATATGTTTCATTTAATTTGATGTAAACATATTTTTTTACCATTTAATTAGTAGCATCAATTAATGAGTAACATTTAATTTGATCTGTCATCCTCACCCATCAAACCTTGTGGGTGGAGCTAATGTTGACCATGGCTTTGGTTACTTTGGTCTGAAATTAAATAGCAGATGAAAAGACTTCTTCCTCTTAATTTATAACAGCAACTAATTTAGTCTAGCCATCAAACCTACAGATAAATGCTGCTGTTTATGGGGTTTGCTTATTTCTACTGGCTCTGTGGAGATGTCTCATTTGAGATCAGTTTCTATAAACATCAACCAGATGTCACGATCTCCCGATGGGCCGCAGTCACAGTTCAGGAAACATGAAATATCACACAGGGAATATTCACACAAACATATTTCATTCATTTAAATGACTTCAAGCACATTTCAAGTAATGGTGATGGTGAATTAAATACATATTTTTTTATCATGAATTATAGATTGGATTAATTTAATATGTGCATATTTTCCAGATTTTGATAAAATAATGACAGAATGCTGAACATTGCTGAAAATAATGACAGAATGCTGAACATTGCTGAAAATATTGACAGAATGCTGAACATTAAAAACATGGAAGTTTTTAATGTTGGAAAGTATTTCCATTTCTGAAAAGATCTACCAAATTTTCCTTTTTTTTCTTGTTTTTTGTACTACATTGTGCTAATATTTGTTTGACCTTCTAATATTTAATTTTGCACAATAACATATTGAAGAATAAATGAAACCTTTTCAGTTTCACTCCAATGAAAAGCATTTGTTTCTCCCCTTAGGCATTCCAGCGGCAGGTTCACGAGCGGCTGACTCAGCTGGAGCTGGTAAACAAACAGTACCGCCGCCTGGCCCGGGAGAACCGCACCGACGCTGCCAGCAAGCTGAAGGTCATGGTTCACGAGGGGAACCAGCGATGGGACTCCCTGCAGAGGAGGGTGGCGGCTGTACTGCGCAGACTCAAGGTGAGTCGGGGGGTCAGAGGCAACAAAGTGATCCCTGCACAATAAGAAACCACAGATTTCAAAAACAAAAGCAGAAATCTGAGCTAAATATGGAAGCTTGACAGCTGATGTTTGTAGTGTCTCTGCGCTCTGAGCTCCAGCCTAAGCTGACAGGATTTAGGTCAGCTCTCAGACAGAGACAACGTGCGAGGCCTCACGTTTGCAGGGAGCTGTTTGCATCACGCCATGCGAGTCTGCAGACGGGGAGCGCGCACGCTGTTTTACAGAGACATCAAAGACATCCACTGGCCAGTGCTGCTTGTCCTGTGTGACTGGAAACCATCATACTTAGTTTTTCTCTGAGTAGTAGAAATGTTGACGCTCACATTAATCCAAATAGATACCAAAGCAAACAAAGGTCTTCCTTTGAGCAGAGGAAGCATCCAGCATCTGTGATGGATGGGCTGCATCAGAGCCGATGGCGTGGGCAGCTTCCACATCTGGGAAGCTCCATCAATGCTGGAAAGGACATGGAGGTGTTAGAGCAACATCTGCTCCATCCTCACATCGTCTCTGATGCTGAAGCAGACATTTCAGCTTTCATGGAAAATATTTGCCCATTTAGTTAGTTTAGTAGTTCCAGGGGGATGTTCAGCATTGAGTGGCATCTCTTGTCCCATGCACACAGAGACTCCTTCTGAATGTCTGAATCTTTTGGTATAAAACGCTGCGCACTAAAAATGAGAGAGAATTCCCTTTTTATATGTCAGATGCAGCTAAAAAACACCAAAAACTTAATTTGTACTTTATCGTACAACCTGCTGTTCTCAGTGTACGTACTTATCGTACAACGCGCTGTTGTCGGCGTACGTACTTATCCTAAACATCCCAGAAGGAGTCCGACCCGTGAATCGTTCACCACATGTTCTGCTCCGACGACGACTTGTATCTGAACCTTCTTCTGTCGGCATTTAAACCTCATCCAGCCATGAGCACACTAACGCATGACGACGTATTTTATGTTGTGCTTTACATCGCCCTGGAACTACTTTTTACAGTCACCTTCATGATCAGCTGATCAGCATTTTCTATGAAATGATAAAACGTGTTTCTTCCCACCTCCGTATGAGTGGTATGAGACGGTATGTGCGTCTCACAATAAACTCATACTTATTGTCTTTTTCAGCACTTTACCTCTCAGAGAGAGGACTTTGAAGGAACCCGTGAAGGGATCCTGGTCTGGCTCACGGAGATGGACCTCCAGCTCACCAACGTGGAGCACTTCTCAGAGAGTGACATTGAAGATAAGATGAGGCAGCTGAACGTAAGACTTGCTGACAGATGGTAAAACACCTCTGATGTTCACAGATCTGACGATGAAGACTAACCCCCCCCCTCCTCTTCCTACAGGGCTTCCAGCAGGAGATCACCCTGAACACCAACAAGATTGACGCCCTCATCGTGTTTGGGGAGAACCTGATTCAGAAGAGCGCCCCCCTGGACGCGGTGCTGATCGAGGACGAACTGGAGGAGCTCCACTCCTACTGCCAGGAGGTGTTCGGCCGGGTGGCTCGCTTCCACCACCGCCTCATCAGCAGACGGCCGGTCAGTCGCAGCACCAGCGTGAGAGACCGGCTTCCGGGACAAGAACGAACTCCTCAACGCTGACTTGTTCCTCTTCCTGGACTTACAGGTTCTAGAGGAGGAGAGGGAGACGTCAGACCGAGACACGGACGTGGACGACTCCCCCGATCTGACCAGCAGGGCTTCCTGGACGGAGACGAGGAGGAAGAAGGAGCAGGATGAAGCTCCACCGGCGGGGGGGGTGCCAGCTGGCCGGCAGGCTGTGTGCCACCTCCTTGTTCCTCCACCTGAGCGGTCGGGGAGAGAGACCCCTGTCAGCGTGGACTCCATCCCTTTGGAGTGGGACCACACCGTGGACGTGGGGGGGTCATCGTCTCATGAGGAGGATGAGGAGACCGCCTTCTTCAGCGCTCTGTCAGGTAACTTCATGGCTTTTCTACTCCTAGAGGACTTTACTGCTGCAGTCCCACGTGTGGCTATTTTTTCTCTCTAGGACTTATAAATTACTTTCATTTCATAGCTGCACTGATTGACTGTGAAGTTTCTGACCACCACTAAGGGGATGGTCAAAAGGGTTTCATCCTCTGATAATGTTCTTACACGTTATTCAGAGATTTTTTCTGCATGAAGCAAATATGTTTTTGGAAGACTTTTTGTTTTTCTGCTGTTGTTTGTTTGCTTGCTTGAGTATACACACACACACACACACACACACACATATATATATAAATGTCTTTTTCTTATTATAATTTTTGTATTATTCATATTCTGCTTTAATATTATTTTATACTTTTTCCATTTTAATTCCCATCTTATTACTTTATTTTATTTTATTTGTTCACCATTATTCTTGCCATTATATTTGCAGTAAAGTCTGTGACTGATCCGCCCAGCTGGCATCAGCCCGGCTCCCCGGACAGGAAACGAGTTCCCCGTGAAATCATCCAGGGCCTGAGCTCATCCCCAGCACACACCACCAGCACTCCTTACCACCAGCAGGGCTATGTAAGACTAACTTTACTCCATTTGAGGCCCAGCATCCAACCTGAAACAGCTTGACGTTAACTCTGTGTTGCCTGTTCAGGCGAAGCTGATGTCGGAGTGCAGCGGCAGCATCAACAGTGTGAAAAGAGTGAAACTGATCCTAAACGATGAGGAGGAGCTGGAGGACTCAGGCCTGACCAGCAGCACAGCCAACAAGCAGAACAGCACAGGTACGCTGACAGAAGAGAGAGGTTTCAGGGCACAAAGATTACATGTGAGCCAGACAGAGTGTTATGTAACAAGCAGAAGGATGAGGAAGTGGAAAAGAAGGGACTCTCAGGAATGCTGCTTCCTGTCCTTCTGGCTGCAGGTGTGATCGAGCGCTGGGAGCTGCGACAGGCGCAGAAGTTCACCAAAGAACTGGACATCAAGGAGGACCTGGAGCAGTGGCAGAAACTCAACTCTGACCTCTGTGATGTCACTTCCTGGCTGGGCAGGGTGCTGCCACAGCTGGAGAGGCTGCAGCGAATCGCACCGTCCACCAGCATCCGAGACATCGAGGTCAACGTCAAGAAACTGAAGGTGCGAACCCTGGCGGGCTCTTAGAAAACGGCCTGGCTGTAGGAAACCCTTCTAACCGGATGTTTTCTCCTCCATCTGTGAAGGAGATGCAGAAAACCTTCAACAGCTACAAGTGCTTGATGATCTCCGTCAACCTGGGCAGCCGCCACTTCCTGCACAGCGACAGCTTGGAGCTGCGGGAGCTGCAGGACGCTCTGAGCTCAGCCAATCACAGCTGGAGGCAGGCCTGCGGCGGGCTGGAGGGCTGCGAGAGGAGGCTGCACTCGGCTCTCATGCAGTGCCAGGTTGGTCCCACGCGGGCTTCCTCCATTCCTATCTGCTTTCAAAGAATATTCTATATTTTGATGTGAGTGTATGAGGCTGACAGAATGACTTGTTGCTCAGGAGTTCCATGAAACGCTGCACTTGCTGCTGATGTGGCTTTCCCAGGCTGAGAGCAAGCTGTGTGCTGTAACCGTTAGCGACCAGTCGGCTTCACACTCTGCACTGCGGGAGCACCGGGAAGCGCTGACGGTGAGACAGACTATCACTTCTACACTTTTTGTGAGAATATTGTAAAGAATTAGAATAACCGTTTCTGTCTTCATCTCGATCTCTAATATTTTTTCCTGAAAATCGTACTAAACGTGGGGTCAGCAGGCTGATCTGAGCTCTGTGTCGCCCCCTGCAGGCCCTGCAGGACGAGCTGCGCGGCAGACATCGGCAGGTTTCTATGCTGCAGGAGATCTCCTCCCAGCTCCTGCTGGAGCCCAGCGGAGACGATAGCGTGGAGGCCAAAGAGAAGGTCCACGTCATCGGGAACAAACTCCAGCTGTTGCTGCGTCAGGTGGCCGTAGTGCTGCAGTCACTACAGGGGAGACTGGTACGTCCTGCACGGAGCAAAGTGTCTCTTATTCCTCTTTTTCCTTGCATCTGTGAACTGTTGACGAATGGTGATGCAAAGCCACATTTTCTGCTCTATTATCCAGTCTGCTTTTACTGTCTTTTATTTTATTTATTTACGTTAATTTGTTTATGTATAAATTGATACATTCTTTGTATTTATTCATTATTAGTAACTCATTTAATGTTTATTAGTGTTTTTCCTTATTTTGAACTGTCTGTTTTGTTTTATACAATTGTGGTAGCATTTTACATTACGGCACAGTAATAATATGATAATATCATGGTAACAAGATGGTAATACAAAAATAAGTAGAAATTGTTCGATGTTACATTGTAATGTTTAGGAAATTACCCTAGGTAATACTAGTAATACTAGGATAATGACACGGTGATAAAAAGACATTTATGTGTAATAACCAAGTTACGGCTGTCATATCACACCGGTATTTCTTCACTGAGGGAATCAATGAATTAGCTTATACAGGACAAGAACTTGGTAAAAAAAAGAAATTAAATACCAGCGTGATATGACAATTGTGCATTTACTTGGTTATTACTGTACAAATAAATCCTTTCTGTTTAAATTCTAAAAACAATTATTTTTATTACTATGTTAATATCCCAGTTTTACTAGTAGCCTAATACCTTGGGTAATTTCCTAAAAATTACAATGTAATATCAAACAATATCTACATAATTTCTTTTTATTACCATGTTGTTACCATGATATTACCCTAGTATTACCATATTATTTGTGTGCCGTGATGTGAAGTGTTACCAATTGTTAATAAGTTCAAACGTCATGCAGTTAAAGACAGGCATGAAGGGAGGCAAACTTTCATTTAACACTACTAATGAAGACGCTGCGTCGGGTTTAGATTAGTTGGTGCTTCCGTCATCAATTTGCACGACGGACAGAAAACCATAAGATCAATTTACCCACAAAAATAACTTCTTATCAATCGGTACAGATGAAGTCATCTAGGTGAACAAAACTATAATCTACATGCGATACATCCAACATATTTATAACCGAAGTTATTAAAGAAAAGACTGGACATGTTGACTCATCATTTCTCATTGTCTCACTTTAATTAAAAGCCAAACCAGACTGAAGAAACTCAACTAAACAACATGTATGAGGGTTTTTAGGTTTCATTCGACTTTATGATAACTTTAATTCAAGGTTAATATTTCAGAAATTTGGGTTGCACACCTAGATTAGTTTTAGTGCAAGTCATTGTTTTGCCTATGTTCACCTTCATTCTGCGTCAGTAAATGATGATTGAAGGCCATTAAAATTTAGCAGAACTGTCGGTAAATGCGTGTTTGATGGATTATTTATTCTTTGTAGTGAATTTCTGTATTCTCTTTTCCTTTAAAATGCAGCCACAGTTGGAAGGAAAATGCATTTGTGTGTGTGTGGGTCGACCAATGAAAAGCTGCCAAACACCTGATTCTGCTGTTGACTCTTACAGCCTGAAGAATTAATACTTCTTAGCAATTTCATCATTTCTTCATTAATAAACAGAGAGGTTTCACCTTAGCAAAGGTCAAATAATATTTTTGACACTCACAAAGGATCAACACGTAGAACAAGCAGTACTAGGTTCCAATTTCGTTATAAAATTACGGAATATTTCACAACTCAAAAAGGTAAAAACTTTGTTTTCCTTCATTTCTAGAGCAAGTTGAAGGACAATTTTGCTTTTTTTTAACCTGGGGTCTGTTTTCATCTTTCTTTTCATACATGTGAGTGATGGAGAAAGGAATTTTTAAGATCGCTCCAGTATTTAGCCGGGCAGGCAGCTAGCAGCACAGCTAATGAGAAGTATCGGGCAACTGCTCCCGCCTATGTTTGCCCTAAAAACGTGCTTTTTTTTTGGTCTCAATGAGTGTCCAGCACATACTAGAGAGGAGAAATGAACGAAAGTATCCGTATTAGCTGCTGATTGCCATCGTTTGATGCAGTAGTGGAATCTCCCACTGATGTTTTGACGCAAGATTTGGACACATACAACAGGACACAGACACCAAACAATAGCAATCGCCAGTTAATACAGATACTTTGGTTCATTTCTCCTCTGTAGTACGTGTTCGACACTCGTTGAGACAATCAGAGCACTTCAGTGTGGAAAAAAAAAGCACATTTTTAGAGTGAACTTACACAGGAGCAGTTGCAGTTGCCAGACACATGCCATTAGCTGTGCTGCTAGCTGTCTGCCCGGCTAAATACTGGAGCGATCTTAAAAATTCCTTTCCCCATCACTCACATGTATATAAAAGGAAAGATGAAAACAGACCCCAGGTTCAAAAAAGCGTAATTTTTCTTTAAGGACTGACTTGCCTACTCTTGGCAAATACCCATCTTATCTAAGGGAAGTGTCGCTTGCAAGCTTGTGTTCAGCCTACCAAAACAACTGAAGGTTAATGCTCCCACACTGGTGACCTTAAACTGGTTTGGTCAGTCTTATCTGACACTGTTTGTTTGCTGTCTGTCTCTTAGGAGACCTGCTCTTCCAGCTCTGAAACGGACAGCACCAGCCTGGGAACACTGAGTTCACCTGTGCTGCAGCATAAGGTACACTCGTATGTTTACACTACCTGTCATTGGGTTTGTTTTAGGTGACACAAAGTCACAGATTCTTACTAAAAAAAAACACTCACAAGAAAAAGTGTAGTCACAGTTTTATATTAAGCTCATTGTTGCATGACAGTTGCAAACAGAGCAAAACAAAAAAAGTGGAGCAAGAAGTGTGTTTATGAGAAACATTATGGAAGCATTGTATATATCATAAAGGTGTTTAGTAAGTATGCTCTATCAGGACATTTGTCTGTAGTTGTCTCAGCCATAAGCTCAGAATATAGCTGATAGTAGTTGGAGGGAAAGGGAAACACAAACATTTTTTAAACATAATGTATTAGCAGACACACTCATTATGTTCATAATTTCGTGCGTTTTTTAACATCTTAACCTGATCTATGCTTTAGGAGGAGGCTGGTTTACAGGCAGCTACAGCTGGACAACCAGCAACAAGAAGGTAATGTATTCATGTTTTACTTATCATTAATGAGTTTAATATTTAGTAAAGAAAAGTATCATATTGGCTAACAGATTTAGCTTGGTACGTGTCCGCTGGATTTTGAACATCCAACTTTTTTTTTTTTTACTATATCAGGCCCAATAAATGAAGATGTATTTCAATTTAATGTTTGAAAATTCCCATCATTGATGAGAAGGACAAAGCTTTTGACCCAATCTTGGCATCCTCACCTGACACCAAGTAATGTGATTGTAGATTTTTTCTGAACAGTGCATCTATTACATTTTTTATAATTTTCTTTATTTGCCTTTCTTTAAATGTTTTTTCATTCATTCATAAAATTGGCCAGTGATCACTTTAAATGAATTAAGAAATTACAGATTACAGATCTAGTTTCATTTTGTGAAACTGGGGCACTGTAAATATGCCTATATAACTTTGTAAATCATAATGCCATGGAAGTTTAAATTTGGGGCTGATTTTGGCTCAAAGATTTGAGTCACAGCCCATCATTGAGTCAAAAGATTTTTGTATTTGCTCCTTTTATTTCCAATTCTGGCACCCGAACCTGTCACCAGTTAATCTGATGCTTCATTCAGAACAATCTCTTGTGTATATTTTACAGTTTTCTTTATTCCAATAACTTTAAATCTGTGACATCAGATTTTAAATTTGCTTTTAAATATGATGAAGTTGGGTCTGTGAAAACACTACACACACTTTTATTTAGGTACCTCTAAATAAAAACCAAAAGCAGAGCAGATATATTAATTTAACCAGCATGTGTTTAGACCTTGTGCTTAACTGGTAACTCCGTCGTCCCTGGATAGTTGTGAGTATTGTTTTTTTTATGATTTATAATGTGTCCACATGCAGAGAGGAGAAGAGGGATTCCTCCCCCCACCGACCCTTCCTCTATCGGATCTTACGAGCTGCCTTTCCTCTCCACCTCATCTTCTTTGTGCTGCTGGTTCTGGTCTGCCTGGTGCCTCTGTCTGACGAGGACAACAGCTGTACACTGTCCAACAACTTTGCCCGATCCTTCTACCCGATGCTGCGCTACACCAACGGCCCTCCGCCCACATGAACACAGCGCTCACAAACAAGGTTAAAACCCAGTGAAGAGCCTTTAACAGTGTGAAGGGAAAGCTCCACAGAAGAGCAGCCGTGCCCTTCATGTGTGGCTCAAACTTTAATTGCTGTATTTAAACATGTATTTATTTATTTATTTATTGTTTTAAAAAAGAAGCCATATCATCGGTTTGTTGAAGTTTGTGAATTCATTTTTTAAAAATAATGTACAATTGCCAGTCGAAATGCTGCCGAACAACTTCCATAAACAGTGTGAACACAAAAAAAGGTTTCAAGATTTATTTTAATACCTATATTTTGTACATTTGCAGTAGTGTGGAATGAGGGATAAATGACCATTTTTACCAAAGCTTAAAGAAATGAAGGAGAACACCAGCCATTTCTACCACTGCCACTGTTTCTAGTTTTTTCATAGAAGGCGGCGATTTATTGACGGCACATTTTGTACACAAATGTTTTCTTTTTGTTTTTAGATTTTAGAGTTATTTAAGATTTTGAAAACAATGGCAGCAACCCGTTCAGACTTGCCTTTCTGTAGTTAAATGAGCCACAGTACTCCATCAGACAACTGTGTGTATGATTTAATCTTGTTTATCTTTATATGACGGAAAACGACTGAGAAAGTGATGGTGTAAGAATGAGTGTGGTGCTAAACAAATCAAAAGTTAAGTCATACTGGCTTTTTATTTTGAATCTTGGCTCTCTAGCTTTCTCGGAGTCAGAATGATAAAATATTTTCCATCCATTATCTGAACCGCTTAATCCAAGTGGGTCGCGGGTGTGCTGGAGCCTATCCCAGCTGTCAAGGGTACACCCTGGACAGGTCGCCAGTCTGTCACAGGGCCGACATGGAGAGACAGACAACCATTCACACACACACTCC
>JBBBVT010000021.1:22073410-22087415 GCA_037177035.1 Craterocephalus eyresii
CAGACCAACTTGGGACTTGAACCCGCGGCCTTCTCACTGTGAGGCCGCAGTGCTAACCACTACACCACCGTGCAGCACAGATAAAATATTTTCCCATATTTATTTTAAAAATTATTTAGTGATTTACTAAAAATCTTAAACTTTCTAAATATGAGTTTTGCAAGATGTACAAATCCTCAATTGAAGCTGCATTAAGCAGTTTTGTTAACATATTTCTATCCTCACCCACACCATCCTTTAATTCTACAGTGAAATCTGTATTATTTCCATGTTGTTGTCAGTCAGATCTAAATGTAACACAGAGAAAGAAATCTGGGTGATTATCTCTCTCCTTTAATGATTATTGATATCTTTATACATAGTTGGAAGCCTAATTATTCCCCTTTGGAATGAGATATAAATTGTAAGGATCATGCATCATGATGCATCATAAACAGCTGAACATGCTAAAACCTTCCTTGTGAAGGTGAATATACAGTTTGAGGACTAATCCATTGAAACAAGAGTGGTGCTAACAGGAAAACATTGCAAGGAATTTTTTTCAGTATTTAGTTGTGTTTCTTTTTCCACAGAAGCACAATTTTTACAAGCTAGCTTGTTGTAAAGGCTTTCCAACGATGGGTCAGACAGTACAACATCATCTGATCTAATTAAAGCGGAGAAATAATCAACTAAAGTTGATCTAAGTTGGGTCAGCAGCACTGAGTCTTGTCTCAAGATGCCCAAAAGAAACATGTGGCTGTGTCTTTTTAGGTAGAGAAATACAGTTTAAAGACTATTTTTATGAACTTCCCCAGTAATTTTGGAGTTAATCCGAGCAGTTTAACCCTGCTGGCAAACATTAACCTGCTTTAAAACGGTAAAACATGTCAGACTTGAATGTAAGAAACCCTTTGGGCCCTGAATGTAGCTGTGTTCATGCACAATCAATGGTTATTAAATGTGCTAAATTTACTGTTAATACTGGTCCTATTAGAGAAGATTCCTTGAATAATTTTATACTGTAAATTATTTCAGCTCCACACTCTGCTCAGAAGGCTGACATATAAGGAACAAACAAGGAAAAAATGAGTAAAGTTTGCTGTATTTTGTGATCTTTATTTATGGCATGTAAAGATGATGATTTTTGACAATAAACCGTGTTGATTTACTGCTGTGCGTTTACTGTTTCACTGGGTTTGACAAAGACCCCGTCTGAGAGCTGACGGGCATAAACTTTAGCAAGATGTGTTCACAAAAACCATCAACAAGAACATTTCAGCATCAGATTTGGTTGTGTGTGTTTTCATGCATGTACAAGCCACAGGAAGGAGATGATAGCACATCACCAGAGATGAGATAATCTAAGGCTGAATTTACACAGATACCTGAGGGTCACATTTCAGGGAGGGACATCCAAAAAGAATAACAGTTTCTCCAAAACCTTTCATTTTCTTTGGTAAAATGGAAACAAAACCTTCTGAAGTTGGAATGCAGTGAGACATTTGATCCAAACTAGCTTTTCTGCCATTTTTTCCCCATAGGTGTGAAATCAGTTTAACCGCTGTTGCATAGCTAATATGATAAAATGCCAATTAGCATGTCATTTAGCATGTTCAAATGCTAATATTGAACTCAAGTTTGAATCAGTTTGCATCTTTAGCAAAGAAAGCCTTTGCATAGATCAAAGCCTTTACAAAGATCATATCAGTCTTTGCAGTGGTTCCCAAACGTTCTCAGCAGGGCCTCCTATTATTCACAACAGCAATGTTAAGACCCCCACGATCCCACAACCACATGCACCCAGATGAAGCATATGAAGGAATGTGCCATGAAATAATCTTTAGTTCATTTGCTGCTCCTTCGTTAACTAGTTAAAACCATGTCAGTGGCAGAAGGAATTATCATCCTCTGATAAAGTGTGAGCTGTTTTTAACCAGGAAACTCTGCAAACTGCTCATGGTGACTCGAGCTTGCCATTAGACAGATGCAGCTTTTGTAAAACAACTACAATATCCGACAGCTGAGTTATTTATTTGTAATGTAATGAACGGCCTTTTCTTTATGTTTGGAATGAAATGTCCATGTGGCTTCTTACGGTCAATGCTGATATTTTCAGATATATGACACACTGTGGTCTCTCTCCACTGCCCATTATTGACCTTTACGATTACTGGACCATTACCTGTTCAAGCCTAGGGCAAGGTGCCCCCCACCCAGTTTGGGAACCACTGATCTAAGAGTTGTTGGGATATCAGGTTTTGCCTTAGAATAACACGAACAGTCATGTTTCTGCATCCAGTGGTGTAAATTCAGCCTCAGTTTTACTACATAGGGAAAAATGTTAACAGTCACTTTATTAAAAGGCCACATACTGCTGCCTCTCAGCTCCACTAAGTTTGCACAAGAGTAGAAAAATGCATGAACAGGCATATATTAAAGCACTGAAAGTACACAATAGTAGGAAAAGAGGAAATTACAGCGCAAAGTGACAGAGAACAGTGCCATTTTCTAGGTGTAACAATCCTTAAGGAAATACAGAAGGTCCTGACTGTGTGGACTACATGCTCACATAAGGCAGAAGAGATGGGTCGATGCATGCTCTGATTAGAACGTCAACGTGAAAAAAGAGATACCAATATTTTATGTTTTTTAAAAAAGAGCCCATAGTGCCTGGCAAAGGTTCAGCAATGTTCTCATTGAACATCTACTGTAGTGCACATTCACATAAAATATTTACGAACACAAAATATACAGTCAGTCCAAAAGGTTTTTTTCGTCCAAAAAGACTAAAAACATCTCAAAAAGAACAAACTTTACGTTACAATGCATCATGTGTATGTTGGGTTTTTTTTCTTCCTTTTGTTGGGGAAGCAGGGCAGTGTAAACCCTTTCAGTCTTTTAGTCCTTTCACCCCTCTAAGGTGGGCTCCATGATACCTCGGTCAGGAATAATGAAGCCTAACGGCTCGGCTGGTGAACTCCCACCCCCTGTATCCAGCGACCACTGCTCTGGTGGGATGAAACTGTGGGGGAAGTTATAACAAATATTCAACAGTTGTGACACAAGTTGATTTGCTAAATAAGTGTCTGTAAGCACTTTAAATATGAGAATAACATCAGGGGACTTTATTCTCCAGCCTTTTTTCCTCCACATCTGCAGCCTCATTCCGTTTCTATCCTCCTATCCTTACTTATTTTTCCTCTTCTTCCCTGCCACATTTTCCTTTCTTTCTTCCTTAAGTTATCACAAAAATCTTCAAAAGTTTTAAAATGATATTTTTAGCTCAAATTAAAGTTAAATATTTGAACAAATATGCACTGAAACTTACTCGTCACTGCTGATTTGAGGTCCTACTAAATTCTGTGATGGAGGTGTGGACTGGTGGGGCCCAGCCTGCAGGTGCCTATCCAAAATCTGATCTTCATCTGGTTCCTGTAGAAGCATTGTGTGATCTGAGCCAGGCTGCAGGTGAGATGGAGGTGGGGGGTACTGCTGCTGGTCTGAGAAGATGTCCGAGTTTGGTGAGGATGAGCCAGTTTGATTGGTGCTGCTGGATGTGTTGGCGTCGAGCATCTCCAGGAGGAGGTCGTACACCAACACCACATTCTTCCTCTTCATGCTGGACAGATGGTCCATGCCTTTGTTACTGTGGAGAGAAGGCAGATGACATTAAGCCCGAGAGTAGAAACAGTCCATAATAATATCCCAGGTAAAGGTGTCAAGAACTGGTCTGTTGTAAGGCTTATAAAGGAGAAGCTACAATCTCCGAACAGACTGAGTGCCTTTTAATAAAAAATAAATAAAATTTACTCTTCATTAAAACTCAGCAGTCGAAATTATTAAGATTTATTATGGATTAAATCCAACATCCATCCATCCATCCATCCATCCATCCATCCATCCATCCATTTATGCTTCTGCGAAGTTGAGTTGCAAAGTCAGCAATAAGTTAGAGACCCAGAAACCCAACTCCGCAGCAGCACTCTTCAGTTCCTCCTGGAGAATTCTAAGATCCTTACAGCAAGTCCCGTGTCTGTGCGGGGGCCATCCTAATCAGATGCAAAGCTATCTCAAATGACTGTTTTTACCACGGAGGAGCAGTGACTCCATGCTATCCTCTCTACGGATGTGTGTGCTCTTCATCTGATCCCTCAGGCTGAACCTGAGCACCTTTCAAATAAAGCTGATTTCAGCTTATTGTATCCACAATCTCATTCTTTCAGTCTTGTGACTATACTGTAGGTGAAGGTTAAAACATCGACTGGTAAGTCAAAAGGAAAACAGATGGTTGCAGCACCCTCTTTACTGCTGATGAAGCCCCGATCCATCTGTCATTCTCTCACCCTGTCCCACCATCACCCACTCAATATCCAGAGATATTTAAACCTGAAAGAAACACTCCACCTTTTGTCCAGCTGAGACCTATGGCCTCAGACTTCAAAGAGCTGACACTAATCCTGATGACTTCACACTCATCAGGGCATGATGAATATCTTGATATGTGGAAGCTAAAAGAACAACATCTGCTAAATCCAAGTTGCAACCTGAGGTTTCCAAAGCAGACAGCTCACAGGCAGCAGATATGTTTGGGCCATGTGCAGGTTTTGTTTGGCACTCATGGCTCAGTTACAGCACAACAAGAGTTCTGTGGACCAGAAGTGGACCAGATGTCAGTTGCCAGCCTTACCTGGACTATGGCCATTCTCTTGTGGGCCACATGTGGTCCAGATATAACATGGTGGTCTGGACATGGATTACACAAGTATTGTGTGGGCCAGAATGGTCCTAATATGTGCGGCAGTCATATAACAGAGTTTTGAAAGCTGCACAGTAAGTCAACGCCGTATGTCAAGGCCAAATTTGGACCAAACATTTTTTCTTATCAGAGCTTCCTCCCTCTGACTGCACCTTAAGATCTTGCCCAAGAACCTCACAAACAGGATTGGTGACAAGGGCCTGCCTCAAAGCAGTCCAACACACAGTCTGAACAAGTCTGACTTTATGCTGAGATGATGTGTGATCATGGGTATTTAAGAGCAGCCAAATAACTGGTCACTATAAGTGCTCAAGAGTATCCATAGAATGAGCCTTTATAATTAATTATAAGTTGCAGAATAATGTTTTATAACTGTTGCTATAGTGCATCATAAAAAATTATGTTTGTTTATAATTATGTTTATGAGGCATTATAAATGCCGTCATAATGCATTATAATGTGGGCTTCAAGTAAAGTGTTACCGAACTAATTTCTCACTTGTCGTCGAGTATGTAACAAGCTTTATGCTGCACAGACGAGCTATAACCACTGACCACTTCTTTTTAATCTCAGCTGTGGTCTGCTCTGTCCCACTCTGGGTTAACGGAGGTAAGGATGTGTTGCCACTCAGACACTTCCGCTTATTTGTCATGCCACTGCTGTGATACCAAACAAAAAGATTTTCCGGCTCTCCACCTCACTCAATGCGTCAATTCCTGCCCCGGTGAAGTTGCGTTTTTTCATTTGCTTCCCTGCGGTTGCCATTGTTACTAGAACACAACAGCTGGCTCATTTTAATACGTGTTGAGGTACTTTACATTGAGCATTTATGGTAGAATGTGGGTGTGCAGTGGGCGGAGCATGACAACATTCACCTGCGCAAACATCCAGGTAGAGTGTGATTTATAAAGGGGAAACTGATGCACCTGTGCGTTTATAAATGGGAATATTTTTGGCGTACGCAAACTTTTGGTTTTGAGCGTACTAACACTTTTACTAAGAATCCTACGCAGTTTTATAAATGAGACCCCAGATCTCCTGAGTATTAACTTTGGAATGCATCTGTGTGAGCGAACTAATGAATAAAACAGAGAAATGTCTGATGAGCATGTTTGCTTTTTGCATCAGCTTTTCTGGACTGCACTGCAGTTTAGTGTTTCCTGTCGTCTGTGTATGTACCTGACATGGCGGATGTGGGAGAGCAGCATGGTGAGGTGGCAGAGCCGCAGAGTCTGCTGCTGTGTCGACAGACCCAGTTTGGAAATGGCCCAGACCAGAGCATCAATCACAGAGTCCAGAAGTCGCAACAGCTTGTTCCTGCTCTCCAGCTCCTCTGCTGTCTGAGGGTTGCTTGTGCACAGATCTGCAACAAACAACAGCAGAGACACCTCATGCTGATTATCATCTACCATGGATAAACAAGATCATAAAACAGCAAAACAACAGTATAAATATTGTAACACCATTAAAACCACACAGATATTCCTCTGAAGATCTTGCTGTCGACTGAATTTCTTCACTTTTTGTATGGGATTAATCCCTTTTCAAAAAACAAAAAAAACAATTCCTTGCTCTTTGGTGTTTCTGACCCCCCTCAGAAGCTCAGTGTCATGTCATCAGTGGGCAAGTATTCCCTATAATGTTGTAAGATGAGGTAATTAACAGTATTAATAATAATGTTAAGAACTGTTTTCTATCGACTATTTGAGCATGTGGTTATATTTGGAAAAGTAAGTAGAGTTCACCTACCAATGTGACAGTCTTTTATGCTCAACAGCAACTTACTAATGAAATTATTTGCATCACCACCACATTAATCAGACTAAAATGGTTAATGATGAAGGATATTTTTGCCATCCTTTTTTTTGGGTTAAAATGTTGCCCTCTGTTGCATCAGAGGCGTGTATCCTGCCCCCTGGTGGATGAATAAATTGTGGCCCATGGATGGATGGATGGAGTGCCAGTGACCATTACTTTACAGCATTTCTATATTTGCGAATGGGAATGATTCCAGATTTTGTGGTATGGATGAAACGGTTTGTTTAATCTCTCAGCTGGCTGGGGAGCACTGGGGGATCCTCCTGGCCTAGCAGGCAAATGTAGGTGAGGAGAGGAAGTCTGGGATTCCCAGCTTAGGAAGTGGGAGAAGATTGATGGAGGGATGGGTTATGTAAGTTTTATAGTTCTACTGTGACTTTCTCCTGTTGTTTATTAGCTGTTTGCACCTGAAGCCAAAAGGGAAAAAAGTAATTTATCAGTAAAAAGAGTAAATAAATTAAAATTTCTTTCACATGAAATTAACAAAGAACTAAAAGGAAACAACACTTAATAAAGAAAGTATAAAAAGCTGAAGAATATTAAGATTAGACCTAGATGACCCTCTCAGGCTGGATTGTCAGTGTGCATCATCATGACCCCGTCAGGCGTGGGCTGTGACTTCAAGCCATTGGTCTTAAAGGGTTAAACATTTCTGCTTCTTTCATTTCCTCTCTGCATGTATAGACTGTTCTATTGAGACAAGTTGGATTTCTTGTTACGTGACGTCAGTCTAGCTCTATCTCTGACTATCTGTCAAATCTATTCAGAAACATTCTTCTGAATAAGATGGTACGCCTTTCTACACCCAGGATCTCAGCGTTTTAAAAATCAGTGAGAAACATAAAACTAGTTTAGGTGACTGCATTATCTGCTTGCAATAAAAAGAGTAAGTAATTACAAAGCCGAGCCAAAATTGATCAAACCTGTTTAGAGCTACAATCCTGGCTCCAGATCTGCTTGTGTTTGACTTACAGCTGCAGAGTAAAACAAAAGCCAGAGTGTTGTATAAGATACGACAACCAGGTCAGGCTTCTTATGTTGGTCCATTTGGCTCATCTGAGGCAACTAATGACTTTGATGGTTACTCCAGATGAAACACTAGAGGACAGTAGAGAGGATGAGTTGTAGATCACTCTGTCCGCCCACCTCTAAATCAGACGGAGCAGCTAAGCTCCATCTATCCAAATTCATAAATCTTACAAATCCCCCCCTTTTTCTTTTACTTTCCAGACTCAATTTCACTTCTTGCACAATTTGTTCTTTTTGCATCCAGCCCAGCTGCAGTGGAGCAGAGTCAACAGCTCAGTCTGGCAGTGTGTGCCTGAGGGAGGAAACTTTGTCAAACAACTCGGTGAGGACACATAGAGAGGTCGGTCACCTCAAAGAAACCTGTACTGTATGATGGGGGGTGGAGGGGGGCAGGCAGAGGACGCTGTGACCGCTGGGAACACATGAAAGGTTAAAAAACAAACTATGCTGCAATTAAGTCCTTCTTCACAAGTAATTTAATCCCTGAACTTTCTCAAGTAAGCAAGTAAGCAATTGGGGTCGGTGCTTCCTCTGTGGGTGGAACAAATACACTTTATTGCTGAGAAGCAAAACCAGGACCTGGTCCTACGGTTTACTAGCTTTTACTGTCACTAACTGTGGGAAATTTTAGAAAATCAAAATAAAACATTTTCTTTTTCTTATGGTGGTTATCTTTGCTTTGGTGTTTTTCTATCTATGTCTCTGTCCCGTCCTTTCACCCCCTCAGCTCAAGGATGACTCCCCTCCCTCAGTCTGCTTCTGCTAGAGGGTTTTTTTCCTTTTAAAAGGGGAGTTTTTCCTCTCTAGTGTTTATCTGCCCCACATCTTCAGGACCATCAACTAAAACAAATAAAATATTTGCCATAATGTCCTGGCTTGGTTAACTAAATAAGCATTAATGAATTACACTGTTTACACTGCTACAATTCAATTAAACTGGTTTGATCTGAATTGGAATTTCTCTGAACTAAATTGGATTAAAATGGCTTGTCCACTCAGAAAGATCCATGAAAAATGGCTTTTAAAATGAAAAAGAATATTCCAATCTAAAATTTTAAAAGTTTTATTCTTATTTCTTAATTTGCAAATTGCATCTTAGGAGCAGGAACCTCAGTTAACCATTTAAAGTCCAACCCCCCAAAAAATGAGGGGAAAATCTTTTTTTGGCATCTTAACAAAATGTAAAAAAGAACGAACAAAAAAATTATACTACCGTTGTAATGTAAAAGTGATGCAAAAGGTCTCAGAAACTGTATCAAATATGATGTGTACAGTATTAAAAGGTTAAGTTGGAAATTGCAGAGGACAGTCGTCACAACGCGTCACTGAACAGACTCAATTTAATTTTTTAGACCATTTTTACATTTTGGTCGCTATAAACCAAGTTAAAGTGTGAGGATGTGTGATAATATATTATGGCCTATACGGCCCCTCATAATAAAGCCTGATGAGCGTGCACGACTTGAATGGCAGCAAAGCCGTCAGGAGTCCAAGAATACATTATTATTTCACAATTAAATCAAACAGTGTTTTATTTTTTAACCAAATAATACAGTGAATTATAGTGCAGTGAGATAATCATGATTACCAAATAACTTTTCACATTTTTTCCATCAGAGGGGAGAAAATAATTGGCTTCCTGTGATCTGTAGTCATCCGAGATTCATTTTCTTCTTGAAAATTTCATTTAAGTTTGATATTAGTTTAGCATCCTAATGAATAAACTTTTCTCCAGATTCACAGGGTGTGTCTCAGTCAGCACACATTTTGAACACTTTATTATTTGCATAGTGTTTTCACACTGAAATTTAAGCTAAAATTTAGTCCTTTAATGCTCCTGAATGCTGCCCTGATAACGGCCAAAAATCTGCATGTGTTTTGGAGAAGGCTTGCCACAAAGTATCAGAGTCCCTGTTGCAGCTTTTAGGTCACAGCACATGTTGGATTCCTCCAGGGCTGCCATTCTCTGTTTAATATTTTTATTCAAGAGTTGAAGGCATAAAAAAAAAAACAGAAACAGTATAAGGCAAGAATTTACACATCCTTCGTCGGGTTTTTTTTTTTTTTGAACACATCCATCCATACCCACAACTAAAACACAAAACAATGAAATAGAATAAAAATAAATAAATAAATAAAGTAAAAGGTAAACAACTTATAAGAACAGGTACTGAGCCATACGACACAGTCCCCAGCAAGGGGACTGAAATCTGTCCACAAAGACAAGGTTTTCTGCTAGAAAAGTATCTCAATAGACCAGGTGAATAGGCAATAGGACAGTGCTAAACCAAAAGTCCTGGTGGTTTATCTTAAACACACACAAACAAGGAGAAAAAAAAAAAAGGGGGGGTGGGGGGTGGGAGGAGGGTTAGGAATGGGGGGGGGGGGTCCCGGCCAGTCTGGTTTCAGGTTGATGCAAAGTCTAAGAAACCCTGTCATTTCTTATAAAACTGATTTGGTAAACCACATCTTGAGTATCTAATTTTCTCTATTTTCAGAAGAGACATAACTTCGTTGACCCAGTGGGTAGTAGATGGGGGTTGGGGTGACTTCCAATGCAGGAGTAAAATGGCGTCTAGCTATTAAGGAGGTAAATGCAATGACTTCCAATTCTAATACTGAGTATTGTTTATATTTCATTGGGACTCCAAAGATTGCTACATGTGGGGAGACAACAACAGATTTAGAGAGCACTTTTGACATTGTGTCAAAATAAACCTGCCAAAAATTCACTAGCGTAGGACAAGAGAAAAACATGTGTGTGAGATGACAGGGCGAGCTACCACATCGGACGCAGGCATCAACAGGAGCTGGGAAAATCCTTGCCATTCTTACTGATCCTGCTTACGGTTTTAAGGACATATCAAGATGCATTCTGGGAAATGAGGTTCTCTGGTTCAGGCTACTTCCCTGATCTTTTATGCAGATGATGTGATTATGTTAACGTCCCTAAGTCCAAGATGTTCAGCACACATAAGTGAATATGAAGTGGTCAGGATGAAAATCTGCCTCACTAAATCTCAAAAGGATGAGTCTTGGAATCTTGTTCATAAGTGGTGGTGCAATGGAGCGAAAAATGAGTGTAGAGAGAGACACGAGCCCACAGACAAAGCTATTGATGTGTCAGTCTATCCATACGCTCCCATCCTTATTAGATTTGGCTGTGTGAAAACTCTTGGCTGAAAGTCCATCCTCACCTGGGCTACAAAAAATGTAGTTCTGAAGTGACCATGATAAAAGTCAGATCCTCCAAATATGAGGTCATTGTTCTGAATTATTGTTCCATGATGGTAGAATGGAGCAACAAAAATATAAACTGTGTTTGTCAAAAGTAATGAAAGCTGGAAACTTTTACTGGTCCATCTACATTCTGAGTCATAAGATGTGGATTCTGATGGAAAGGGATCACTATCACAGATAAGAGCAGCTGAAAATGTTTTCCTTTGAAGGGAGGCTAGATATTTGGTAAGAGGCTCCTGTTTCCTCGGGGAGCTTGGAAAAGAGCCTCTGCTTCCGCGATTCACAATGAATCAGCTGAGGTGGTTCGGGGTCTGATCAGGATTCTATTTGCTCATTGAATTCATCTGTCTTAACTCGGGTCTTAATCTTATTTATCATGCATATCTAAAGCTGTTGAAACTAAAGGTGTATGTTCTTGCATGACTCAGTTGCTCTTTAAATTCCTTCTACAGTCCAAAGACTTGCATGTTCGATGCGGTGCAGTTTCCAAATTTACCAGGAGTATTTGCTCTTGTTGGTGCCTTCCCTGTCAGTTTGATGGCTCCATCACTCTAACTCCCACAAGGTGTGGCAGACCATGAGGCAAACAGCTGCTTTTCTGCCCTCTGGACCCACTAAATCTACAAAATCAAAAAGGGAGATTTCATGTGTCTCCCTACACTCATCTTTCACTCCAGGTGACATTATTGTTTATCGATAAAAAGGGGACGTTGCAGAAAAAGTTTGGGAAGCACTAAATTACTGCCTTCAGATCGATAAACTGATGTTTAACTTTTTTCATTAGCATCTTCACATGTCATACTTTGTATAAAACTACTGATTAATGTTTTTTTTTCCTTTTTTGCAAAAAGTGACATCCCGCACAAGGACTGCAATAGCTTAAAGAGTAGTTGTCAGCACACCCGTGTACATTTATGAGCAGATGTGTAAAAAGTCTTGTTAACAAGGTTAGCCCCAGCCCCATCTTCGCTAGCGCTATGGTTGCCATGTCAACAAAGAGGAGACTGGTACATATTCTGATGTTAAACTGAGGGTAGAGTGATGCAATTCCTTATTTTAGGCCAAAAAGCCCAAACATCAACATTACTGCTGGAGTAAGTAAAAATCTTCCCTTAAAGTGAACATTTGTTAGTTTTTTTGTCCAGACTGGTAATCGGCTCTAAATGCTATGTTCTCCAACCCATTCTTTGTTCTAAGGTGAACAGAATCAGCCAGAGACCAGGCCCTATGGAGTATGTCTTTAAGGATAAAAAGCCAAGACAACAAATGTAGAGTCTTTGTGATCTTTGGGGAAAAAAAACTAATAAAACCTACATCAGTACCCCCAAAAAGCCAGCAGTTATTCGTGTTTGGTGATATTTCAGTGAGTTTTGCCATCACAGGGAATTATTTTGACAAACTTTTCTTGCAGTAAGATTAGAGAGACACTTTAACCTAAATAATGATACTCTGTTCTTTTGCTCATTTTTTCTCTGTAATTGTGTGGTAGTTGAAATATGTGGCAACTGTCACTGACCCACCAAGCTCTAGATTATTGTCAGTAAACATCAACAAAGTAGAGAGACAAACTTATCTCGGTTATGTAAGAGCGAAAGCACACGCCTCTGCACTGATTGTGCAGGATCTGACACCATTCACAGAATTACTCTCATCCTACTGTGTCAGTAAAAACTCACTGGAGTTGAGAAGGATCATGGCCTTCAGACAGACGTACTCCTCCCTCTGAAGCTTGAGCTCACGAAAGCGAGAGGTGGCTGCCAGCAGCATGTCGAAAATCTCCATAATGCCCTCCACACACTGTCCCTCCTCCCTGCAGAGACACAGAGATGAGGAAGTCATATGAGGAAAACAAGACAGAGGAAGAAGCTGTTCGGAAGACGGGAGGCTCTTCAGTACGATGCAGCCACAAAATCATCCAGTTGAACCAAAACTTAACTCTAAGAGTTTACTGCAGGACCAGTCTATTAGGCTGCATCAGATTTAGTTATGTGCACCAAAAAACCTGCAAAATGTTGATGTTTAGCCAAATTATAAAGCATAAAAAGGCCTGTGTGTGCCCAGCATTTTAGCATTTAATGATCAAACTGGACAGTGATTGAACATGCATGGAGAAAAATGAGTTGGTGCTTGGATGGAACAGAAAATGAGCTCCATTTTACCAGGAAAAGCACAAAGCTTTGTTTAGTGAGAGTAAACAAACTATTTTGAGATGATGGACAAAATACAGCACCAATACATCAGCCACTATGCTGTAAATGGTTGGTTTATTTGGCTCTTTTTTTTTTATCTTAACATTATGTGCAAGATTTGCCTACAAAACATGAACTAGAGTCATGCTGTCTTCTGTAGCTTTGCAACAACAGAGTGAGAAAATCTTCCAGGAAACAACTTCAAACCAGGTTACCAAGAGGGGGGAATAACAAGCAAAATACTGAGAAAAAATAGATCAAAATGACAGTAAAGACAAAAGGCTGTTAATGAGAAAAAAAATCAGAATATGAATTGTTGAGTGAGTGGATGGATTTGCATCCAGGATGTTTTCCTGAGCGGTTCAAGGAGAAAAAGGCTACCACAGGCCAACAGGGACCAGTCCACACAGAAAATAAGGCTGTGTTATGAAAACACATCAAGGCTAACCTAAGCCTCTGGTGATAGTTTCCCTGGCAGTGAAGAATGAAAGGTCACATGCTGAACTCAACCCATCAGCACAAGCTAATAAGCTTCCAGACGACAGTATGTGTTCTCATTGCAACAGATCACCAAAATATTTAAAAAAAACTTTGATGTATCTAAACGCATCAACAGATTTTACTCCCCAGCTTTAAAAAGAAAGAGAAAAGGTTAAAGATTCTTCATCTTTTTTTTCACTTGATTCTTGGTCGGGTTTAGGTGTCACAACTATTTCATGATGGTCAGAAAGAAAGTGGTGGAGTCTTGGATTATTTCCACACAGTAAGATAATGAAACACAAATAAACCACCAGGTTCCATGCTGTGCCCAGGAATGCTGCAGGTTACCCTTATGCACCGTTTCCACTGAGCGGGTCGGTACGGGTCGGTACGGGTCGGGTCGCTATTTTGAGGGTTTCCATTGTGGAAGCGAGCCATTAAACCGACCCGTTCCGGACCATTTATGGCCCCACTTCAGTTGTGGGTCCATCGAAAATGGAGCGGTACGGTT
>JBBBVT010000021.1:22103130-22114441 GCA_037177035.1 Craterocephalus eyresii
TGTCTGGGTGAGTAAATGATCATATAGCATGCTACAACATAGGTACAGGTTGAAAAATACCGAACTTCCCCTTTAACGCCTAAAAGTGAAAGGATGGTGGCCCATAGTGGCCAAAATTCGTAAAGACATAAACATGTTTTTATCTGTGAGTGGATCCAGTGACCTAAGGTGCAGTGATGACTGTTACTGATCCTAACGCTGCTTGCACCTAGAAGACTAAGCCGTAATTATAGCATTCAAATCTCGGAGAGTTCTCACTTCGCACACAGAATTAGTCCACTCGGAGACACCGTAGTACAAATGGTGGCACAAATATGGCAACTACCATGCACGTTGAGATAAGTAGATATACATTGTTCATTCTAAAAGAGTAAATTTAGGACAGTTTTTTAGCTGAAGTGATTGGACACCAGTTTTTAATGGTATTTTAAATTATTCTGTCACTGACTTTGGCTTTGTGAGACACTGCACCTTTAAAGACCCATTTATTCTCTCTTAACATGCGTAACTGAATATGTCCGCTTCAAACATCACTGCTCTTGTACTTTGCCACCCTTATGTTGTCATGGTCGTTACACAATACAACCACCAGGGGTTCTGATGTCACTTTCAGACAGCAGTAAACATTGCGACTGTGGAGGAGGCCGTGATCACACGCATCTCAGTGAGAGACAAAAAGAGGTAGTGCAGTAGAGGTCGGTGGCCGTAACACTCAACATGTCGATTGTTTCACATCAGCTAGACTGCTCGATACTGCCCCTGTGGGGTCCGGCAGTCATATGAGGGACACAACGGCAAGCAGACCAAAGTACGCTCATAAAGAATGCAGGAGACAGATGGAAGGATTAAGCACAGAGCATAAATGGGCCTTAAAGGGTTGAGGACCGTATCAGATTCCTCAATATAATCTGGCTTTCATGCACTCTCAGAGAAGAAAGGAGTTATTTTCCATTACAACCAATCTGGAGTTGTAATGTGTGGAAAGTTAATCAGAAGCCCCCAAGATTAAAGGCTGAGTGAGTGGAAATGATCTTGCTAGCATGCTTAAAGTGGCTTTGCTGTGCTAAACATCTCCTGGGTGAGCGTCAGTACTCCTACCTGCTAGGGTTGATGCTGTGGGCTTTGGGCTCCAGCCAGGGAGCATGTGGGCTGGGTTCATTGTAGACCAGAGGCTGGGTGCAGTGCAGAGTCAGAGAGGGTATGTTGTGGTGACCGTGGGGGGGCCAGTAAGCTGACGGGCTGAGAGAGGGGCACAGGGATGTCGGGCTGTCAGTGATGGGCTGCCTGGTGTAACTCAGCACAGATGGACTGTAGAAAGTCACAGGTCCATGCCCGTGGTTATAGTCATGGCCATTGTCTGTGTAGGGTGAGGGAATGCAGACGGTGTGGCTGTCCATGCCCAAGGGTGGACTATACATGGTGGGCAGAAGTCCCGGGGAGGCAGGCCTGTCTGACACCTTACTGGAGTCTCCCTCCTGGAGCTGAAGCAGGGGAATCGGGTCAGCATTCAGCTCAGGAGAGGAGGCCATGTTGTAGGGAGAAGATGGCATATGTTGAAGATGAATATGAAGATGGAGCTGTTTCCTTTACTGCATATTCTTCTGCACACAAGTCCTGCAGCAGAGGGAAAGGAGACACTTTGTTTAGATTATTAATCTGCTATGAAAATAAGAACAGTATGGAGCAAAACCAGCACCAGAAAACATGCAAACAACTCAACCTCCATGACGAAGGACAGCTTCAGGGTCACAGACTGAAAACATTTTAAAACAGGCAGCAGTGGCAGAAATGCTGACTGCATTACCTAAACCTCCCCCACATTTTACATCCAATAGCCAAGCATGCTCATCATCATTTAAAGTAGTGTTGAATAATAGCTCTTCCGCCTTCTGAGGGTCTCTGAAAGTTTTCTTTATGAATTTGGTGCTTATGTTTTGTCAATCTTCTGTCCAGTCCTTCCACATAACAATTTTTTTAGGAGTGTGTGGTTCTCCAGCCACTTACCACTGACCTGTGAATCATTCAAGATCAGAAAAGGCAGGAGATGAAGTTAGCAAAGACCTGACCCAGGACCTGAAAAATGCACCTGACCCTTCTGTTCAATGCATCCACTGTTTGTCGAAGCTTAATTGGAAATCGTCACCGTGGAGGGCTGGCAGAGGTACTACGTCGAATGATACAAGAACTGGACTAAACATCAGTGGCGACAGGTCTGATGGAGGGATGAATCCTCTCCAGAGACTGGACTTCAACATTACTGAAGCAGAGTGGGATCATCAGGACAGAGAATGGAACAAATTCAAATAAGAACCAAAGAAGAGCTTTGTAAAGTCCTTCAAGGGTCTGGAGAACTATTTCAGAAGACTGCTGGTCTAAGTGGGTCTAGACTGAGATGAAAAATAAAACATTGACTCTCAAGCTTGTTAAAAGTAAAAGAGAAAATTAAAATCTCTTTTTATCTATTTAATTATTATTAGCACATTTTAAGAAATCTCTGCATCACGAGAACTTCTCTGGCAAAATGTAAAACAATTGAAGGGAGTAAATCGGATGGAGAGAAGGATAAAACCTTTCTGTTGTGCTGAATTTAAAAAAATGAAATCTAGACATCTAACTTCACATAACAGGTCAAAAACGCCTTTGTAATAAGTTGTAACAGATTAAACTAATGACTAGACTAATGATTAGACTAATGACTAATTCTGTGTTAAATGATTTGTAATCAGCATAATTTGCTGATCTAACCCATATTTTTTTACCAAAAACACCTAAAAAGACATTACCACAGCAAATGAGGGTTCATCACATGTGCACCCTAACCCCTAACCCCTCATTCACTACATCATGTTGGCGATTTGTACACAAAGTTGATGAGTTTCTCCTCACTGCAAACCACATGATCAACAGCCGTCACCATGGCAACCAAACACGTGAAGATGTCATTTTAGATCAAAACTTCACAGATGTCAGACACTTTGTTTTAGATAATTAATCTGAGATGTAAAGCTCTGTACAAGTCTGAGTCAGGACACCATGCCTTGAAGACCAGATCCTTGTCTAAAGCAGCCAGGGCAGGGCTGCTTAAGGCCCACTTTCTGCAGATTTTTGAGGCATCCCTTCTCCACACCTGATTCAAATTAATTCATGATTTTTTGTGCAGAACTTCACTGATTGTTGGATCCATTTAATTTGAGTCAGGTGTGTTGAAGAAGGGAAACATTGAAAGCCTGCAGGCCTGCAGCTCTCGAGGACTGACTTTGGACACCCTTCACCTAGGAGCTTTGGGAATCAGTTGAAAATAAACAGCATTGCTCTGTTTTCTATTATTTTGTGTTATTAACAAGCGATTACATCATGATTGTCATTTTTTCAGACCTTATAAGAACTGATGGTTTGAAAATACAGAAGACAAATTAAGGTAAATGTGCTGGATTTAATATCTGTTCAGAAAAATCTCTACAATTAGTTCTTGCTTAGCTTGATGTCCTCGCATAAACTTGAACTTATCTGCGTCTCAGTAAAGATTAATTTTCTGTGAAGAGTGAAGAGCTTTGCAACAAACTCAGTGCAGAAAACTGAATGACTATGCCTCTATCAGAGTGCGGAAAAATAATGAAGGAAACGTTTTCCAAGCTTCTAATATAAGCCGAAGGTACTCTCTCTGAAAAAATACATTCATCTCAGCTCGGAAAGAACTTTTTGCTTAGTGTTTTCAATACATCCAGACTAAACAAGACCAGTTCTTTTTTTCTGTTTTGCCTTCACTTTGTCAAGCGTGCACAAGCCTGCATATTACCAAGGTGGGGTAGTCCTACCACAAGCGCTGGTGCCATTCTTCAAGGACAGTCGAGAAACCACTTAAGAACATAAGATAATGAGTGAGTTAGAGGGCAAGATTAGATCTGCACGTGCAGGAAAGATTCACCGCTGCAAGAACTATCCCAAGAAGAAAAATGTGTGACTTAGTTTAACTTTTTATGATACTAACCTTTTTATAATGCCAGTTATAAAATCATAAATTAAGGTCTTTAAATAACTCAAGGTAAATTCCAAGAAGCATCGAATGTTCCCACAGACTTTGTTACATGATTGATTTTACTGAGTGCAGACAACATGATCTGTTATTATGTGAAAGGTGAGGAGAACAACCTTGTTACCAATACAGTCGATTTGAATGAAAAACATTCACTTTAAAAACATGAAAAAAAAAAGATAAATGCATCAATTAACTAACTTGTGTAGGCTCACTGGCTTGTACAACACACAGCCTAACACCAGCGAAGCATTTCACTGATTAACCTCGTCCTGATCAGACCTGTTTTTCCTGCCTCCACACTGCATGACAAACCCACGAGGGCTGCATTATCTTAGTCTCAAAAGCAAGCTCAGATGTGTGAGATAACTACAGGAGAGTCAGAATCAAGACATATGTTACTGTGTCACAGTAAATTCAGAGGCCACATCAAAGTGGCCCCACATGCCAAACAGTCACAGCTATGATCATAAAAGAATATTATAGAAAAATCAAGAAAAGAAAACCAAAACCAGCTTAGGTAGGAGAACCAATGCCAATCGATCAATGGTCAATATGTGTTTCATGCAGGTTGGGTCAAAGTGACCCTGAGCATAACAATGCTTGCGTCCATGTTCGCTCTTTTGACTAACTGTGCCCTTAATCAGACGCTCGGTACATTAAAGTCATCAAATATGTTGTGAAGCTCTGCAAATGCAAACAGGAACCCTTTATTTGTCATCATTTTCAAGTTGGAATTGTCCACCAAGTACTACTGAGGCTGTACCAGCTAACCAAGCAAGACCAGATCAAATATCCCTACCAGTCTCAAGGAACTTTTGAAGACACTGAATGCATCATTGTGTGTTTTTGGGATTCCAGATCATGTGGTTGGAGGGAGCAGATAACATTTATTTGTTTTATAGGTTGAAGATTTTTAAAAAGCCGCTAAATATGAAAAAATCATATAATTTGAGCAGTTTCAGTAAGAGATAAAACCATTGAGCCTATGAAATGGCTGCAACATTTAATTTCATTGAATTCAAAGTGTCATCTGGACTGGTGTTTAATAAGTAGCTGCTGGTTACCTTCTTGCTGCTCATTATTTATCAGATTATTCACCCAAATCAAAACATCGTTTTAGATAAACAAGATGGTTTGAACCATTAATTCCTCCAACAAGTCCTCATCCAAGGCACTGTCTTTCCAATTAAAATGAAAGAGCCGTTTTTTTCTACACTGGTCAAAAATCTGCTTCTTGAGTTTAACATAAAGTATTTAGTCAATGTATGTATGTATCCAGCTCAACTTGAGAACAATAGGACCACAAAACCTGGGTGCACATGCTAATCTCTATGGAGGACTGACCGTTTGGTAATCAGTGCCAACCATAAAATCTCACATGGAGGCCATGTAGTGCACCAACATTGCAAAACCTCCACAAATAACCTGAAGAGTCATTTTTGAGAGTATTCAAAAGTGTCGTGGTCAGAGCAAGTTTTTACCAACTGAGAGTTCAGTCATAAGTATTTTTTTCTTTCCCCGACTTGGAAAAAGTCTTTAACAACAGCCTTTATTCAGGTGTAAACCAGTCCCTCGTGCAGTGCCTGCTGTTGGTCCAAAATGCTGCTTCCCAACTATTAACATGCAACATCTGCTATTTTTAAATGATGTTGACTTGACTTGAAACTTACAACTCACAGACAAACCAAGAAGACATTAATTCTATTTTTCTTTCCTAACATAGTTTAAAGCTAATGTCTTGCCTGCAATGTTTAGTTGACATCAGTGATTCATAGTTACAAACTTGACTGGTTGAAAGAAGCATTTCTTGTGAGGCCTACAAGGATTAAATACTGCCTATGTGGGTACTGAGGTGGACATGGGCTTGAACTTGAAAAGCAACATGTTCCCCATAAGGGATGTAAATGGGCTAAATGGGCAAAAACAGGGCAAATTCAAACAGGGTCCTCACCAAGTTCGGCCCCAGCTGAAACCCAGTCAGAATCAACTTAAAACCCATATGGGGACACAGGTGAGGCCACCATGGAAACCATGGACAAACCCATTCAGGACAAAATGTAACCCTTGTGTGGCCTCACATGGACATGGTGGCTGAGTTTTATCTCCCAGAATATGGAAAACTCACTACCACAGCAGAAAAGGCTTTAAATGACTATTTCTGTATAAACGAGGGATTGCCATAATTAAATTAATTAATCAATCGTTAAGATTTTAATCGAATAAACTATCTTTTAATTGATTAATCGGATGCATATTCAGACCGGTGCTTAAGTTGTAAGCAAGCGCATATTTTCCAGTGTAACCACAGAATGAATCCCATTCCACTGCCACAAGATCATCATGTTCTAAAAATCAAAATAAGGAAATACACGAACCTTTTTCGTTTAAAAACATATGATGAAGCAGACATCAATGCTTGCTTTCCAATAAGCAGAAACATGGGGATGTCACAAGTGTATACATGCACAGAAAACTGAAGGAAACCACCCTGGCTTTCTTCAAAGTGAGGCTCACATAATGTGCCAGCAGTTTGAGAAATCTATGAAATCAGACGACATGGCAAGATGGAGGAGAAGCTAGCATATGCTAGGTGGTGATGACAGGTTGTAGCATCTGCTGGAGTCTTCACTAGTTTAACTGATCTCTAGGCTGATCTCTGTGTGATATCAATCATTTTTATTTTCCTTGAGCAAGTTTTTGTGGTCTTATTAGTTCAGGGACTTTAGCTGGTTGCAGTTTATGCTGCACATCGCATCTTTGAAGTGTTAAAATACTAGAAAAGGGTTTGTTTTTCTATCTGCTCACTGAGCTTAAGTTGTTCTGTGGCTGGGCTGTCTGCGGATAAGGATGGTAGTGTAAATCACTTCTACACAAACTGCATCCATGAAAACTGAACGACAGCAAAACATGAGCAGATCAAGGTTTCTGAAGACAAGCAGCCAGAGTGGATTGGGGTGAAATTAAACTGAGACAGAGAATAAACACAAGTTGCACAATGAAAGAAATAATTAGAATAAAACAAACTGCCTACACTGGCTGACATTTAACGGCTGAATACTTTCTCAAACTTGCCAGAGTCAAACACTCACAGCCTTTACTTGCTCTAGGAATTGCAGCCCGTCAGTTCTGCCAGAAAACTATCAGAAGTAAAAACACTTGTTAACCAAAGGCCGACCATAAGCTGGAGGACTTCACAGCAACTCAAATGATATGAGAAGAGATTAAAGAGCTTACTTACTTCTGGATCAGCTGTTAGGCTTTTACCCTGTCACAATGAAAACGCTGTTTTTTCAGAATGCCTTTGCCAGAGTTTGAGCTTTGAACAGGCTGGTGTTCATGGCAGCGGTCCATGATAAACCAGCGCATAGGCAACAAAGGGTCAAAGGACAGCATTTTAATGCAACACTATGTTTTATTCCACTGATTCAATCACGTCACCAACAACCAGGCATTATAACACGGACACGTTGAACTGAATCCCGCTTTCTGTTTCCCAGAGCTGAGCAGAAAAAGCGCAGGAATAAATCATCTTTTGTGTAAAAGGAAAAAATGGGAAATTGTCATGATTTTATTTTGGAGTAAGAACTTATTTTATTTTATGTACTTAATTTATAAAGCACTTTAAAATACAGTGAGTACTTCCTGCATGTTGCCTTGAAGAACTGAATTTTGTATTTTTTACCAAACCAAAACCCTCCACAACAATAATCATTTTTAAAAAACATCTGATGGTTCACTAATCAGACATTATTACATTTTTCTGTGGCAAACAAGCAACAATTGTCCTGTCTATGATAAAAGAAAAGACGTGTGTGCATGGGGCTTGTGTTACCAGGAGTGCAGGGTATCTGTTTCGAAATCTTGGAAAATATTTCACCTGTTTTTTGAACCTGTCAAACATTTTGTTTTTGTAGGGAGGCTGTTCTTTCTGAGTGTTACAGAGTTAATGAATCCATGTTTATTTTCCATCTTTTAAATGAAATCAAATTCAACTTTATTCCTACAGCACACGTATCATCAGGCTGGAATCCTGCTGGGTTTGGAGCAATAAGAGCTATTTAACTCAACATATTTCCTTAAATCTAAATTTCTCTCACAAACTTAAGTACTGAGTCCATGGCATCTTGATGGCAAAAACAATTTTTGATGTCAGGACAATCTGCTCCAACAAACAGATTTTCTGTCATAGCTGATATAATTTACTTCCAACATCTGAGAGTCATACAGACAAAAACAACTATTTTTCTGCATTTTCTTAGAACACCTTGAAAATGGACCTTGAGTTGTTTGTGATATTATGCACTTGGTTTTATCCGTACGACCTGGACACCATGCAGTCACTGAGTGGACCAGAGTCTAGAGTCCAATGTGAGGCCATCTTTTTACCAGCTGGAGCTTTGCTGAAACTGGGCCATGCAACTGAAAAATTAACTAAAGCACACTGAGAAATGAACATCAGAGAGCCTAAAAACAAGAATAATATAATAAAATATAATAAAAATATGAATAAAACATTAATTACATTTTACACAATATCCCAACCTTTTAGGAAAACAATTGCACACAATGGAGTCTCCTTAATTTTTTACACATCACTGCTTTTTTGTCCAATCATGTTTTTGTATTAAGTCTTGATGTGTTAAATCTTATTTTGAAAAAGGGCTGTATTACTTTTGGAGTAAATATTAATCTTGTGAGTTACCAGAAGGTAAGAAAACGTTTTCCCTCCTCACAATTTATTCATTTTTGCAAACCGATTCTTTCCAAGTCTGTCAGTTAATTTTATTTAACATCAAACTCCAGCAAAAAGGCCAGTCTTAATACCATCTATTCGTTGGAGCCACGACCCCAAGATATCATAGGCTGGCAGTCGGGAACCAAGGCTCTAGCTGATGGTTAGTAATCTTAGTAAATAACTTCATTAATTCATCTATGCAAGAAAGTAATAAAAGTGCCTGCTGTGTACAGACTGCAGCAGATACACTGTTTATTATTCAGAGCACGAGAAATACATGAATTTCAATCCAAATTCAGCCATCATATGTTGCAATGAATCCAAATGACATCCTGCGCAATAAATGAGTAACCTCGGACATTTTCCTGCACAATCCGGGCCAGAAAAGGAAAAAATAAAGCTCCTTTCACAACGCAGTTCTCATTGGAAGATATTATTCCGCATAGGAATAATATAAATGGGATCTCTGTGTTTCTGGTCACATGTAGCTCAGATTGGCCCACCACTGGACACGATCGAAGCATGTCTTTCCAAAAAGAAATATCTTTGGTGAAGGAGCATGCGTTTCTATTTAACTTCAACAAAGAATATTTCTGCAACAAAGAATATCATAAGACCTGGCCGTGAATGAAAGAGCAACGTCTTCCTACAGAAAGTTAAGGGGTTTTTATTTTCGTTGATTATTTCATGAAGAGTTTATTTCTTGTGTATAAAAAGAGAATACGGCCCTTGGTCCCTTCAAAACAAGGTTTTCAGCCAGAAGTACATACCGAAGGACAAAGACCCCCAGCAAAACCATTGGCCAGACCCCCATTCCTCCTTTCTCTCAGACTTACAAAGCCGACAAGGAGCTGCTGTAGGAGAGGAGCTGTGCAGAATGGAAGAGGTCGGCGGACGACATGGGAGCAGGAGGAGCTGGGTGGAGCTGGATTCTGGCTCACAGAGCCAAACAGCAGAGAGGACAGGCTGATTACAGCGTCGGGAAGGGGAGTAATTTTACCTGTCACTGCTCTTTCTACCTGCCAGACACATCCGTCCTGTCTATTACAGAACTGTACTCCAAAAAATATGACAAATCCTCACAAAGTCATTCCCTGTTATTTTGAGCCTTTTGATATAACAGCATAACAGCTGAGATTAAATATCTGTTAGTCTGTTAGAGTAAAAGTCATGTTATTGTCGAAACTTAATGAATTAATGGAGAAACATTACGGCTGAACTGGGTAGTTTAAAGCCATTAAATTACTGAGTGTAATAAAACTCACTAAGGTTCACTAATCTGAGGTAAACAGTGTGTACAAACCATCCAACAATTTCAGGAAAATGTTTTTCAATGTAAAAATTGCAAAGACTTTGAGGATCCCTCTTTCTACAATGTAGAAAACCATCCAAAGATTCACAAAATCAGCAGGAGACAAAGGTGGAGATGAAACTGGAGGCTGACTACTGGATGAGATTTTGAGAATTTACAAACGTAAGCTGCGCTACTAGAAGGAGAAAGTCTCCTAAAACACCAGCCAGCTGGGAACAAACATTTTCAACTGAGAGGATTAAGAGTTGCGTTCATAAGCGTTTTGTTCACTTTCACTGCTGAAATAAGGCTCAGAGGTTAAAACATTTTTTGTGCTTTGACACAAATTTAAGCATTAGAAACCAGACGAGTGAGTGGATGGAACATGTCCTTTAGGCAGATTGTGTCCAGGTCATCTTAACATTTTTAATCATGGAAAAGTTTTTTTTCTCTTTCATGATTAAGTCATCTAAAGTCATTATGAGCTCAAAAACTAAACCTGTCACTTGTTTCCAGCTTTACATGTAGATGTCCTTAATGTAAAATGTTCATTTAGGGTGATCGGACGTCCAGAAACAAAGTTACAGTGCGCTACTACTGGTGCCAATTTGAGCCATTCTCTCTAAGAAAGCTTTCATTTGAAGATGCACATGCTTCTTTACAGCTGTGAACAGACGCCAGCCAAAAAAACCTTTATCCTTTTTTTTTTAAATTTTCTAAAACTATGTATTGTATTTGCATATTTTATATTAATATTTTCTAATTCTACGTGTATTTTGTAAAACTTGATGTATGTTTGATTATTGCCTCTGGTGCTCAACTGACTTATCTGGTTAATTAAAGTAATAATAATAATAATGAACATTGCATGTAATATGAAGATGTGTGTATCCATTTACATAGTGTATACAATATGATTTATATATATATATATATGTTTACATGAGCTTATACTTTCATGTCATATTTGTATGGATATAAGTATGTTTATATATATTATATAAGTTGTTTATGTTTGCATGCATTGATATATTTAATGTGTCTATAAGTGTAGATGTTTTATTGGAATTAACAAATGGACCACTGAAGAACTGGAGCAGTTGTAGGCTGCTGTTAACATGGATCCAAATACAAAGGTTTTTGAAAAATATGAGTAATAGAGTACATACATATATACCGTACCGTACCGTCCTCTTCCGCTTATCCGGGGTCGGGTCGCGGGGGCAGCAGCCTAAGCAGGGAAACCCAG
>JBBBVT010000021.1:22221922-22235325 GCA_037177035.1 Craterocephalus eyresii
AGAAAAACATCTCTGCTCTATTTCATTAAAAAGAAAATAAAGTTTGCAAAATGTCTTATTTTAGACGCAAAATGATGAGACAATGTATGTTCGAAAAGTTGAGCCGTTGTTTCAGCACCGCGGACAGTGATGGGGGGGGGGGGACAGCAGTGCATATTATATGAAGTTGGGGGTCGCGACTCGAAAAAGGTTGAGAACCACTGCTTTAGATAACATTATCTCACTGTAGTAGAACCTGTTAAGCGAGGATGACTACATATAGAGTTTTGGGATATGTATAAATGATTACAGATAAAGGCCACTTTTACCTGTTGTTAATACCTGTCGTTAGAAATAAATTAACTTCCTGTGTGAAGCCAACTATGGCTCAACGCGTGACTCCCCTGTTCTGCCACAGCTTGCCCACACGTTGAGTCAAAACTACTACGTTGCCTTCTGGTTGCCAAGCCAGAGGGGCAACACATGCATGGTCACTGATTCTTCAAGACTTTCTCACTTTGGTACCCCCTGACAATGGTTAGTATGGCAACCATCTTGCATCCATTTTCCAGCTCTCTCAATCTCCTGTTGACTGTTGTCTTATTTCTTGCTCTTGCCATAAAAATAATGTGCTGGAATAGGACAAAATAGACTAAAAGACAAACTGATAAAAAATAATTGCATAAATGAAAAATAAATAAAAGACTAAAGTACAAATAACTACAGTAAAGATTCAGTTAAAGTTTAGCTAAAAGGGTAGGACCTGAGCCGCTTTTTAAAAAAATCTCTGTGGCCCTGAAGTTCTCTGTTCCACACATGGAGGTTGAACGAGGCCTCACTGTAGGTTTTAGTCCTGACTTTAGGGGTACAGGCCGGTACCAGAGGATCCCAGAGTCCACAAGTGCTCATAATTAAAAGCAGGTTAAATAGATAAGAAGGCCCAAGCTCATTTAGACATTTATAACTCACTAAAAGAACCCAAAAGTCAATACTGAAACACACCAGGAGCCAATATGGCAACTGAGGTCTTATGGAAGGATGCCAGGTTTTTTTCATCATCTTATTATTTTACCGTTTGGATCCTTTGAAAATGCCCCTGGACCAGAAAAAATCTTAGATATTGACTGACTGTGAACCATGGAAATAGATATTTTAGAGTATGATATATAGAATATAGAGGTTGTCCAAGTTGCTCGAAACCAAAAGCTAAAAGTGTTTTATACCTCACTAGTCTCCACTGGTGTTTATGAGAATGAGAAAGTCATTGGGCCTCTCTTTTTTTTAGAAATGTTGGCGCAATAAAAGTGAGGACTATTTGGATTCATTTTCTTTCATAGAATAAAAGATTAAGATGTCAGTTCTACTGCTTTAAATATAAACCACAACTTTTCAGTTGCATGTTCTAAAAATGAGCAACCCTTGAAAGAAACAGTGCGACGTGGACACAAATCACGTCCAGAACAAACTATAAAAGGACAAAAAAAGCTAGACTGAACAAAGACACACTTAAAGTTTGCCCACGTGTCAACATGAAACTGTGATTTAATAGAAAATAGAATTACAAGCACTGGGAGGAACCTCCTTCAGATGTGTATTTCCTGGTTTATATAAGGGTCCTCTATGTCTCATAGATCTATTAATACCCTGCCACCAATATGAATGTAACAGGGCCTTCAAATGCACAATTCTCCCTGCTGATCAACACAACCCAGACTCTATTGCACGTACACACTCGGCAGCTCTGTGCAGTAGTTTGTTATCAGCAGGAACCTGGGTCTACATGAGGGAGGAAATCTCACTGGTTCCCACCATAACTCAGCACAGACCTAATCAGTAATGGTAGCTTGATGAATGGAAGTCTTCGGTCTATACAGGCCTTTGACGCGAGATGCAAACAATGAGTCACACTGGTATATCTGACAATTATAACCTCTCCTCAAGGACTTTTTAGCATATCCAAATGTGGTCTTAACCCCCCACCCCTCTGCCTCTTCTCAGCGCCAGCCATGTGGTTTTGTGAAATGACAGGCTCAGTGCTCTCTCACACAACTATTTGTCAATGTTGGTGCTCACACAGTTTGACCTCCATGAGCCTATTCACAAATGTCAGAATATGGATGGGAGCAATGAAAAACCTACAGACCAGCAGCTTAGTAAGTGATAACCTCCATGTTTGCACGCCTTGAAAGCCACAAACAGAACATGAAATATTTGACAGCATTCCCTGACAGCGAAATCTCAGGGATAAAGAGCAACGACCTAAACTATGAACACAATTATTTTGCTAATTGAGGTAAATTATTGATTCCATACAGTGTTTACTTATGCAGAAACATTATGCAAAGCAGGCTGTTTAAAAGCAAAATACACCATAGCCATTTTCACATGGCGCTCTCGGGTTTGACCACAAATTTTGTCCATGTGAAAGCAAACAGCCTTTCTTGTTGATATACTGACTCTTCGCTTGGCTGATGACCTAAGGGTTTGTTGCTTCCTCGGTTGTTAGCTGTCAACAAAGCTTTCTTCAACACTGCCACACAGTGTTCTGGCACTGCCATTACCAAGTGTGTCCGAGCCTGGTTTAAGCACTGGCATGTACACACACAACACAACTCAAGAAAGAACAACCCGGGCCAGGCACAGGCCCGAGTACGCCATTTGAAAAGGTCTGAACACATCTATCCATCTATATCTTATCCATGGTCAAGTCACAGGGGAAGCAGGGAAGTCCAGACTTGTCCTTCTACAGGCACTAAGGTACTGGTTTTATAGCCCAGGTCTTGAAACACAGTAAATCTGATATCTCCCTGGAACCTTTCACTAATTCAAACTTCTTCCTTACCAAAGAATGATAATCTGCACTGCTACCATCTTTTGTAGATGAGTACCTGAAGATCAAGGTCTCCACCTTCACCCCAGTCAAAATGTACTAAACCTTTTTTTTTTATTAGAGGATATCTTAGATTGAAACTGATGGATTAATATCTAAGGTGTCTTACACTATAAGAATCGTTACTGACTTATTCATAAAAATCTAAACAAAAGAGGCTATTTCAGATTGTCAGAATATGCATGAACCTAAAATAACAAAATCATATTTTATGAAAGCAATAAAACTTAAATCAATCTGGATTTTATCAAGAAGAAATGTGCATGTTTTATTAGGTTCTCCATTGGCATGTTCCTCTTTTTAATTAATGTGTTAAACAGAAGTGTGGCTATAGTACCAAGACCAGAGACCTTTTGACACTATTTAGTTGTGGTGCATTACTGTGGCAAACTCATAGTCCAACATACTCCATCTTTTTTAAAACTGTTGTATATCCATATTTAATCTGTTGTTTTATACTTGCATGGTTTTATGACTTATTATGTCTTTGTACATACTTTGGGACATCAGATGGAAATGACATATTTTTACATGATCCTGCATGTTGTCTGTCATGCTTTTTTGAAAAAACTAACAAACAATGATGTGCATTATTAACCTGCATTGTTTCAAATATTAAAAAAAAATGAAAGGGATAGTGTGTAACTTTTGGCCACTAGGGGGAGCTGAACCTGTAACTTCCCACAGGCCACACAGCACTGAGGTAAAATTAACCAGTGTCCATCCTGTTGTGGAATCGGGCTGCAGACCACTGTGACCTGATAGTGAAGTAACACAGATTCAGGAATTTTTCAAAGGATTTTTCACCTTTGAAGGATCTGGTCCTACTAGTGGAGGGATGTGGCTGAGTGCTTCTAGTTATATTTGATCTATTTATTTCCTGGTTGTTATAGGAATGTCAGCATTAGCCTGTAGCTTATGGGAGATTACAGCGTATGAAACCATAAAATTAAACTAGCCAATTACCAATCGCTGTTTCTACTTTGATATTTACATGAATGATAGGAAATGCATTTATTGCATGAAAACCTGCATTACTATCGCAGAAAGGTTTAGGGAGCCATGTTAGCTTTAGTCTATAGCCAAAGCTTCAACTAACTGCATTTAGACACAGACGTATCCTGCAGCGTTCTGCAGCTTATCAGGACTTACTGCTGATGTTTTGAATAAAAGCTGCAAGAAGATTGGGAAGAGTACATCGATGCAGGTCAAGTGATCCCATGAGAGCCACATCTGCTACCACAAAGTTACAGTGTCTGAAGAGGGCAGCTGCTTCAGAGCCCTAACAATCTTCAAATGCCGATATTGACCCCATGAATCATCCACTATTACTCACACTAGACTGATATTTGGCCCCAGTTACACAGTACCCATTTATTGGAATGCACATATTAAACATATACTAGATATAGGTGGGTTGCCACCTACGTCACGTTGCTAAGAAAACACCGTTCTAAGTGCAGATGGACGGCAGGTAGTGAAGTAGCCTGTTAAATTAGGCTGAAAAATGCCTCTGTTTTGTGCAGTTTGTGGTTGCTAAAATCGAGGTAACAGAGAGAATGATGCTGGCTTTTTTAGAGTACCTAAAGTTGTCATTTACAAACTTGAAGAATGCAGAAAATTGACCGAACAACGCTGGAAAAAGTGGATTTTAAATCTCTGCCTTCAGTCGGGATGTGCAGTCTCCTAACGCCGCGTTTGCAGCAGCCACTTTGTCAGAGGTAGGTTATATGTTATTAGCGACTGTTAAGCTAACGTCTTTGTAAAGATGTGTTGCAAGTTTGACGTTGTAGCCGTTAGTCCTACAATGTCTAGCTACCTCTAGCTACTACTAGCATCTTAACACAGAAAAACTTGGTCTTCCACTCACGAAAAAGTTATATGACTACAAACTTTTATCGGCTTTCATTTGCTGTTTAGTATATTACGAAGTCTGCAGGACCAGATAGTTCGTTATATCAACCGCCTCAATTCTCGGTAAATCCTCTGGTTCAGAATAAAACTCTTTAATCTGCATGAAATATGGGTCACTTCCAACATATTTTGTTATCAGCTGCGCATATTTTCCTTTTGATTCTGGGACTAAATCCTTACAATAATCGCTAACCATTTTTGGAACATCCATCGACAAGCACTGCATATTTACTTCCTGCCCTCCATCTTCATTGCGCACATCATCCTGGTAACGTAGGTGAAACCCACCAATTGTAGACATATAGACATCGTCCCGGGTGTCTTTTCATGGCTATTTTCAAGTTCTGGAGGATGAATCCATGCTCTGGTACCATTTTTACTCACTTTTGAAGTGATCAGAAGTTGCTAATTAAGTGGCACGAATGTTCCATTTATTCATCCATTTTCCATTTCTGTATAATCTAACTTTGATTTGTGGGAAGGCTGGATTCTGTCCTAACCGTTATCAGGTGAAAGGCAGGGTACACCCTGGATATTTTGCTGCTCTATGCAGGCCACAACAAAAATTCAAACATATGATGCAGATTAACCACTCAAGCACCGAAGTTTCAAAATTGCAGCAAGCATCAGACCATATCTCAACAAAGAGCTTAGACCTGTTTCCACTTCCACTGCTAGATGGCAGACATGAGAATCTTCAATGTAGCACAACTGGAAGGTGAGGAGGTATATTCAAAGTTTATAAGGAAATCACATTTAAAATGACCATACAGAGCTGATTAGGAAGCGCTAATAGTCGGTCAAGCAGACTGGATTACAGAGAAACCACCAACATACCTACAAAAGGTTGGACTTTTGGATAGCCAGTAACATGACAACCTTAGGGCTGGAATATACTTTCTGCTGGAAACGTGTCCACGGCTGCCATGCGTTGCTAATGTCACTTTGATACGTCAGCCACTCTCATTGACGCGAGGTAACGTGACGCTTGCGTGAGCTGCGATATTGACTTGACCGCTAGAGGTGCTCATGCGCCATTTTGGTCAATGGACCCTGCGTACCTCATTTACGTGCACATCGGACACATATACAGCATCTAACGGCCGCAAGACTTTTCTCTTTTAGTTTCTATAGTAAAAGTTAAATTATCAGTCCTTCTTCCTCCTTTTCAAAGACCATTTTCATTTCATTGTTAGTTTAAAAAAACTAACAATGTAACTTTCAGAGTACAAGTGATGTATAATACCTCCAGTCCTTCAATAATAACCATTTTGGCTGCGTTGTGCCTTCATAGCTTACAGCAAGTATGTACACAGACCAGGCAGAACTTTTGCGGGCACGCTTGCGTACACAGCAAGTATATCCCAGGCTGTAGACAAGAACTTGATACTAACATTATGCAAGACTGAGTTCTTCCTTTTTGATTCCACCAGTTCAACAAACATAGCCCCAGATCTGACACCTCTCACCCCCCACCTCAATCATGCAGTCAGGAACCTTAATGTCGAGTGACTCTCAACAACAATCGTAAACTGGACAAACAAATAAACTCTGTGATCAAGGCAAGTTTCTTTCAGCTTCGCCTACTAGCCAAAGTCAAACCCTTCCACCCTGCCGGAAAGACCTTGAAATAACCGTCCATGTCTTCATCAGCTCACGCCTGGATTACTGCAACGTCCTCTACATCGGACTGAGCCAGGCCTCTCTGCACCATCTGCAACTGTTGCAGACTGCAGCTGCCTGACTCCTCACAAACACCCGGAAGCATGAACATATCAACCCGGTTCTGTACTCTCTCCACCGGCTGCCGGTCCATTTCAGAATCCAGTTTAAACTTTTGCTGTTTGTCTTCTGTTCCATCCATGGCCTTGCAGCTCTCTACCTGAGCAGCATGCTGTCCCCTCACCCACCCAGCAGAGCCCTGCGGTCCGCTCACCAACACCTGCTGGTGGTCCTACGGTCAAGGTACAAACTGTGCGATGACCGGGCGTTTGCAGTGGCGGGGCCAAACCTATGGAACAGGCTTCCCCTGAAGTTACGCTCTATCATGGACCTGCCTCTGTTTAAATCCAGGCTGAAATGCCACTTCTTTAGACTGGCCTTTGACAGCAATGAATAAAGTCACATTGTGAAATGTGCTGTTTTTACTTGTGTGTGTTTTAACTTTACTCTTGTTTTATTCATGTTCAGCGCCTTGATCAACTGTGGTTTTTGTAAGGTGCTCTATAAATAAAACTTGATGGATCGATTGATGGATTGATTGATTCCAACCTTCATATCTAGCAGTTGCTAGGTAACAGTATGGCAGATGGTTAGTTACGTTTCACTTGCCGTTCAGAAGGAAAGAGGCAACTTCAGTCTGCACCAAAGCTCAAAAGCTTGACTAATTTTGACGCTCATTCTCCCTTGTTTCTTGGTCCGCTTGAATTTGTGATGGAAAATGTCATGGAAGTTAGATTCTGTCTCTACATAGAGCTAAAGATCTGGAAACTTCTGAGGTAAAGAATCATTTATTGTAAATCCTGCCATGGTAATTGGATGTACAAATTTATTTTTTTCGACCCATCAAAATTGATAATATACAATTTTTAAAAAATCAGTAAAATGAATGTTCTGTGGATGTTTTATTTTTGAAAAAGTAATTGTTTTAATCAATAAGTTGTAGCTATCATCTCTAAGCTAAAGCTCCAGGCAACATTTAATTTCTTGGGCTGAGAAGCAGCTGTGCAAAGGGCATGGTTCAAGATGAACTGGCACAAACAAGACAAACAAACTCAAGTTTGTCACTAATTAGGTATTAATCATTAATCCTACATGGGTGTTTTTGGACTGCATGTGGAATCTAGAGTATCCAGGGAGAGCAAGCACACTTCTACAGAAAGGCACCAAGCAAGATTTGACCTAGTAACCATTCAGATGCCAACAACAAAGGCACCAAGCAAGATTTGACCTAGAAACCGTTCAGATGCCAACAACAGACCAGTAGCAACCAACACAAGGTTCCTCAACCACATGACTTCACCCTCCAACACATTGCACTCATTGAAGCTTGGCCCACAGAGGTAGTTTCTAATGCTGTCAGTAACCTGAAGGATCATTGTAGGATGAGCAGGGTTTCTCAGAACAAGCATGCACATGTGCAGGGCAATGACACAAAGGGTAAAACCAAATCCTGAGATACAAAATGGTAAGATGTCATTTTCTTGCCTGGGAAAGAAAATGGGAAAAGTGTTTTCCAAACTGGAGCAAAATAGCTTCAGCTTCAAAGGTTACTGCATGTAAACATCAAAATAATTGTTAATGGCTGTGTTGGAGAGGATAATTCTGCCTGACTGTTTTGGGGGTTTAAAGATTTAAATCCTTCTTCTTGTAACTTCTTTCTTGTAACTTATCCTTCAATTTATGCATTTGAGAAATAAACTTCAAATAAGAATAAGATAAGGCTTTTATATTTTAAAAAATAAAATGTGAGAAGAAGTTGGGACAACAAACCATCATAAATTCAAGAACTACAACTTATGTATTAAAGTAGAAACTTTACTTGCAGAGGGAAACTGTCTTTTGGGGACAGTTTGCTGAAGTCTGTATGTGCATTCAAAGGCACAAAGGGGGACATAAGTGGTAGTTATTGTATTAGTCTCCTTTAGTAATGAAGGTGCTTTGGTCTTCTCATGAATGGAGTTTGGTGCCAGAGAGCACTGATAATGAGAGGGAGTCCAGTGTGTGTGTCAGTGAGTGCTCTAATAACAGTGAGGTGTGTACATGTGTGTTCATGTCTGCATGCAAAGTATTTACGTGGTTCAGAGTCACCCTGCAAGTGTGATGTATTTGTCAGGGCTGACATTTATACATTTACCTATGTAGCCCATGCATAAAGTGTGTGTGATGAATAGGAATCTTGTTTAGAACCTGGCCTTCCTACAGGCTGTGGGAAATGTTCAGTTATAATACACACCTGATGCTGATATTGCAATCTTATAAATGAGCACAACATCAGCTCTTTTACTGTATACAGAGACCCGAAGCTGATAAATAGCTAACTCATGTGAATTACAGACTGCAGCAGACTTACTGTAATTCTGTGACAAACAAAAACACAAACACACACTTCTTAAATCCTCTCAGTCCAGCTCAGCAGCATCTTCCCTTCTTGACTAGATGGGAAGATGCTCCACTTAGCAAATCATCAGAAACTGAGAGGTGATGATTACCAACCACACCACTGGATAAAGAAGACACAGACACATTTTATGTTTCAGGAAATGCCCATTCATTTTCTAGGGCAAGCCGAAGGGAAGATGTAAGAAGTTGCCATTAGAGAACATCCAAGACAGAATGAGGCCTGCAGCTCCCAAGAGCACAAAGGTGGGAACCTTTTTCCTCAAAACCACATAACGGATTGACTTTATCCCTGGAAACAATTCTCTTCCTCTGGGAACTTCTACCCTGGTCTGAATGACAAGGAGAACGAGACAATGGTGGCACTGGGAGTGGGAAATTTAGCATTTCAGCTTCAATATATCACTGTTTAATCTAGAAAATGATTAAAGAAAGGAATGGGGAGTGTGGTTACACTGACAAAAGCCTTTCTGGCATGCACTCCATAATTTAAGCTCAATGGGTCAAAACTTGTGGGGGATCCATTTTATTGCTTACAAGTCTGAAAGGGGACAATGTTGCACCAGAATGACTAGACCTGATTATTTTTCCTTAATCTTAGCAGATGACCATAAACAAATGAGTGCCATTCTACTCTGGGAAAAAACAGGATAAGGGACAACTGATGAGAAAAAGATAGGGATGAAAATAAAAATACACCAGGATATTTGTAAGATTTTGTATTTCTAACCCCGGAGCATTTTGGCATAGGTTGTGAGGTGCACCAGCTGCCTCATTTTTTGCCCACTGTCTCTGAAATGTCCAAAATTAACTCGAAACGACATCATTTAGTAAATTTTTAGAGCCCAAACCGTAGCATGTTGTATGCCCTGAATGCGCGAGTTTGCGCGATCCATGCGTGTGTGTGCGCGATCCACGCGTGATACCTCCCCACATCTCCGGCTACATGATAAATATCAAGAAAGTGTTCCAGAGTGTTAATCAGCATGAGGGTGAATAGAATATGAAGGCACATGATTCTGAGGGTGAAGTATTCCTTTAATATGGTATAGCCTCTATGAGAATGTGCAAATGAAGGTTAGTGTCATGGTTTGGTCTGGTTCTCCAGTTTACATGGAGCTGAGCAGGTTCCAGTAAATCCAGGGCAGTGTCTGGCTTAACGATTTCCAGCTGCTCCCAATCGAGCCTCATCAGAGCCGCCTTTTAAAGACCTGCAGGAGCAGCCAGACTCTGCCGGATTGTCTCAGCTACTGAGGCGATAATCTAGCCTTTCTCTGTGACCCTAGATATTCCAAGTATTTACCTGCCTGTGCTCTCCAGAACATCATCCATCGAATCGACCTGGGCTGGTCTAGGAGTGAGCCTATACTAAAGTAGTTACCTGCAGTGCAGTTTTTGCTTTACCTAAAGCCACTGGATCCACAGACAGTTGAAAATATGTTTATTTTTAGAAGAATTTTAGTCACTGAAGTCATAATTCATTGACAACTGTGCTATACACATCTTTACCACTAGATGTCAATCATTCTTACAAGTTGTTCCTTTAAAGGCCCATTTCTGTTTTGCTATATTTTGCTCCTTGGTTCCCCCTGCAGTTTGGGGATAGAACACCAGTGTATTAACATTAATCAGTTTGCCAGCTGCATATACAGATATATCTGCAGAATCTGAAGCAAATGAAGAAAACACTGACAACCAGCAATAGTTCAAGAATTGTTTATGATGACATGTTTTAGCTACTTCCTGTAGCCTTACTCAGAGGGAAGACTTCCTTTCTCAGGAGTTGCTTTAACTGACTTGTCAGCTGCTCTCATTCAAATCGAAAATCGGCAATAATTGCAACGGAGAAAATAATTTTGGATTGGGAGGAAGCAGAAGTCATCTGCTCTTTAAAGGGACTGTATGGAATCTTAGGTTTTTGAACTAGTGACTGCCATCTATGGGTCTTAGTGGCACTGCAGCCTCAACGGTAAGCTTGTGCATGACAACCTGGACATATTTTCTAGCATGAAATACGATCATTTACTCACCCAGACAGTTTTGGTGTAACTTGAACTCCTTCAGGAGATATTTAGATCCACTCATGATCAGCGTACATCCAGTATAATGGGAGTGAACGGGGCCAGCTCACACAGCCTCTAATTACGGCAATTTATGCCACAAAAGTCCTTCATTTCACCAGTATGTTGTTATGAATCGCTGGTCCCATCCCTCTGTGAGCTCGACATGGCCAGGAGTTGCACTTTAGTGGTGATCCGTCGTTATTTACAGCCATTAACTTTGAGTAAGAACTTCAATAACGTCAATTCCGGGCCGCATCGCAGTGCCAGTAATGGCTGTAAATAAGGACCGATCGCCACAAAAACGCAACTCCAAACCGCATGGAGCTCACAGAGGGATCGGACCAGTGATTCATAACAACACATTGGTGAAATGAAGGAGTTTTGCGCCAGAAATTGCTTATAGGCTGCACGAGCTGGCCCGTAACCATTTCACATGAACGAGCTAAATGTCACATCTGCAGAAACAGGTTCAGGAAAATAAGACACAGGCTTATAGATGCACTGTCGCTGAACTGCTGAGGTGTCAGTCTGCTAATCAAACAATGTTTTAATTATAAAGGGTCAAATAAAAGTCTATTGTAAAGAGATTTTTCAGTAAAAACGTACAGTTAGTCCCTTTTAATGAATGGATGTCACTGCTGGATCAGTGAAGCCTTTGAGACCTAAACACAGGTCCCAAGGACTATCAACAGTGATGAGGGATCCTACACCTTATCACAAACCTGGGAAGCAATACTCTGACAGTAGGGGATATAGCTGTCCCCTGCTGTCTGACCAACTTAAATAATTTGAATCCTGCTAGTTCTCTAGCTTTCAAGCACTTGGCTGAGTGAACCTAAGCTGGCAATCTTCTTAACCCTAGAACAGTATTGCTGGGTTATGCTGCATTGGTATTGAATGGCTATTCAGAAGGGGTTAGTATTATAGGGTTAACCAGCTATGGGCTCCTAAACCTAAAGGCCCATGTATGCTCCCTTACTGACATAAATAGGGACAAGCGTTCTCATGCATGGCCTCATACTTCAATTTGTCTTTTACACTGCATTGTTGAGCTTCACTAATGGGCATTGTTGAATTCAGTGTTAGTTTCAGACATCGCTGCAGACAATGCACTGCTATATAAGGTTGTATCTAACCACCCAACATGCCTTGAACACTCACATAGCCTTGTTCATAGTTTGTGCAATTTCTATAGTTGTCCTCATCTTCATTCCAATTTATATTTTTTACGTGCGTAACTGATGCCGGAGATGGACGAAACTGTCCATCTGCCTGCTTGGACCTATAGACAGCAGGCCTCAAGCTTTGGTTAAACTAACTTCTTACTTTTCCTCTAGAGGTGACTTTCCTTTAGGTTAATCCACAGGCTAATTTCCATTTATGATAAATATTTAGGTTGCAATTTTTTTGATGTTTAGATCAAATTGTAGTATGCTTCTGCGACAAATGAGGCGATAACTTCTGCATTATTTTTTTTTTAGTCAAACATAAATAGAAATACTTCAGCCATATAAATAATGGTTGACGGGTATCAATTCTACCACTGGAGACATTAAAAGCAGAATTTGTAATAATTTGTTGCAATTTGTAACAATTTTTTCGAACACCAGATGGCAAAAATCAGTAAAACCACAACTTCGCCACTTTCACAAAACACCACACGGTGGCAGTTGTGAGCAAGAACAACGGCAGCTTCTGCCTCCAGTGGCACATGATCATTATCTACTGTTTACATGTAAAATAACAATAATAATAATAACATAGCGTAATGGCGCTAGTAAGCTATATGCTAACAGAGCTCTGTGATTAGCTGTGTAGCCGCTAGGCTAGTGACATTATAAATAAGTCTGCAAATATTCTGCTAATGTTAGACTGAATTAGACCAACAGATTATGAAGCATGGCAGTGGTTACAGGGTTTGAATGTCATTACAGCCCTGTCACGTATGTACATGTATGTTTTTAGAGTGACGAGGATCATGTTTTGTACAGTAAGCTGCGGTCCGGACGAAGCAGGCCGAGATGCACGCGCCGCGGCTTCTAGAGCGAAGCTGTGGGATGAGTGCAGCAGCATCACCGTGACTGGAGGCTGCAGCAGGTAAAGTTCAGGATGTCGCTTCATGTTAATCATGGTTTGTCCACATATTACTAATAAAAACACTTTATTTATGGTTATACCTAGTCTACAATCCATTCCATTTGTACCAGATATTATAGTAATATTATAACTCAAAAGAAAAGAATTCAGGTCTTTACTAAAATCTCTCCCAGCAGTCCGTCAAATTGGGACCCATTTGTTGATTATAACTGATCTGTTGAATAATACCTTGCAGATACTTCTGGATAACCTGAACTCTGATGACCTGAGAAGACATATATCACAGCTACTCATACAGCCACCAGGCCTGATGTCTGATGTTCTTCTATGACAACAAAGCA
>JBBBVT010000021.1:22270688-22282003 GCA_037177035.1 Craterocephalus eyresii
CGATGTGAAAGGAGCCAAATGCCGATTGATCGCGGGTTAACCCAGCTTTGAAAAACCCGCGTCGACGCGCTAATTTCTGTGTGAAAGTGGCTTTAGTTAAACATAAAGCAAAGCGTCTATTGCATCACCCAGGAGATGACTGGATTTGACATTTAAATGATTCAGAAGACAAGCATCAAATGAGCCATGGTATGTGATCTGCCCTCATTCGTTTGTGTTGTCCAAGCATGAGGAGACAGAATGGGTTGGTTACCCATGCTTGGCAACAAGGAACTAAATAGATCAAAATTAGAATCATTAATTGTACATAGAAGTGCTGAAATGTGCCATATGTAGAAGATTCAGGAACTTCAAAGTCCAAGAACCAGATTAAACCATTATGAAAGCAACTGGTCCTAATTCAATGTGCACCATCAAAACTTATAGAATTTGGTCCAATCCAAACACAGTACCGAAGCTACATAAAAAGTAGTTGCACACTGTACATCTATATATCCATAAAAAGCTTAGAACAGCATGGCATGCTTTAACCAGCACAGGGTATCGTTGCTGACCATGTCCATCCTTTTATGAGCACAGTAGAGCAAATTCTGATGGCTATATATTCATCCATATTCAGGGGTTAAAGTGGGCCGGAGCTCAGCTCCGCCACCTCGGCCCTGAGCTCCGCCACCCGGATTTGGGCTCCGCCGCCCCAGAGCTCCCCTTTTCCACCTCAGTCAAATAAATTATTTACTTCAAACTAGCTGGAGTGCAATGGACCCCACGTCATTTTCCATGCACAGTCTGAACGGTTCTCTTATGACCGCTGAGATGTTCAACAAACAGTGCATCATCCTGGCGCATGGACTCTCACCAGGACTCTGCCGGGCACGGAGTGCCTGTGAGTCAGGTGTGTTGCAGCAGGGAAACTCCTGAATCCTGCAGGATATTGAGGAGCAGAGTTGCCTATCCCTGTCCTACAGTGAACACACTGCATCTGCATCAGCTGCTCGGACCCGACGGTACTCAAACAGTAAGCAAGTATAAATCCAGTGTGCTGACAGCCTCAGCGTCACAGCTGGAAATTGTCTGCATACAGCTGACTGCGTCACTTATAGGAGGAGGAGAATTTAACAGATATGATGTATATTGATGGTAAATAGGAGTACAAGTTATTTAGCAGGTGTTTATCAAGTGTTCTTCATTATACTCTTCTTATAAAAGACAGTGACTGCCTGAAGTGTTTTGATGAGCATTTTATTTAGTGGTGGTTGCCCTTTTCATATTTCTTAACATTTTATTTATTGTTTCACTTATTTATTGTTTCACTCAAAGTACTTTAGTAGTTTTTTCATTAGTTACTTTTTTTAACTTTTGGGTATTTATTTGTGTGACTACTTTGTATCTGTAGGCCATTTTAGTCCTATTTTTCTAGAGTAACAGGGGGCCTACTTCTACTTGAGTAGAATTTTTGGCTAATCTACCCACCTCTGATGGAGTCACAGTATTGTTTAAGTAGAATAAATGACATTATTTATTAAACGTTAGTAATTACTTTAGATAGATTATTTCATGTTTTAATTTTTCATTGGCTGCTGTGATTCTTTGATTTCAGATTTTTTCTCTATCCACTGCTCTTGTGGTAACTTCCAATTTAAAATGTGTCTCTTTTATCACTTGATAAATTCCATATTTTTTACAATGATTTGGGGACTAAAGGAAGTCGAGGTCAAACTTCATAGCAGCACTGCATTTAGTCTTTATACGAGACTTATTTTTAGGTTGTTAGTTTTGCGTTAGTTAGCCAGGTTAGATGTTTTGCCTCTGAATCCAGTCAATAAAGCCAGTACAGTTTTGGTTGTAATCATTAACACAGTTTTCCCTGTTGCATTGCTACACCAATTTTTAGGGCTCCTCCACCTTTCAAATCCCATTTCAACCTCTTAATTGAATGTTTCATCTTGATGCGTACTTTTGTTTTTGTTTTGTTTTCATCAATGACTTATTGCAAGTGAAATAAATAAAATCCCACCAAAAGCACTTCAGGACCAATGCAGCCTCTACTTCATCACAGGATTTAACAGGTAATTTCAATCCTGGAACTCACACTAATTGATAGTAGCTGCTCTCTGGTATACCTCACACCATATGGCTCCAGAATAACCAAACAATAACCACAAAAGCAACTTAATCTGCTCAAGACTGGTTCTGCTCTCAACCATAAACTGAACATTTCAGTCTGGCAGGAGAAATCAAAGAGATTGTGCCTTTACATGGGAATTCTCTGCCATAAGGTTTGCAGTTTTTAATATAAACTAAAAAAACTACAGCATTCCCTTAAATGGCTAATGATGCATACCAGCATAGTGCCACCAATGGGCATATTCCCGTAATTATGTGGGGATTCAGTGTCTTCTCCAAGGACATGTGGAGGGGTTGCAGCTCTAAAACAATGTGCAACAATAACAATAAGGTAACCTATTCGGACCCAGGTGCTAGTATAGCCGTCCATGCTGGAATCTGGAGTCTTGTATCAGTTAACAGGCTGTTTTGTGGGACGACATGCGATCCTAATGCCACATCTCTTCTCTCCTCCATTGTACTTCTCTCCAAGTAGGTCAGCAAGTGTGGTGCTCTGTGTATGCGTGTGACCTGACCGCCGCACCATCCAGAATTCCAGACACATTTCCCATTCATCCCAAAACAACTGTCGGGTTAATGAACACACAGCGTGGCACATAACGTCCCGCCAAGCATTACGGATATCCAGCCCAGCTGCTGCAGGGCTTTCACGCAGAGCGGCCTAATGTTAATCATTTCCTACAGTGTCATTAAAGGGGCAGATGGAGTCACGCAAAGGACTCACCTCATTGGCTTGGCGCTACATGAAGCGGTAGGTGAAGGAATGGCTGATTGGCTCCTTAGAGACCGGGAAAATAATGTGACAAGAGGTGTTTTTCATTACTTTTAAAGCATGGTTAACGAATCTGGAGACCAAATTGTCACCAGACATCTTCACTCATAAATATTATCATCCTTTTTTTTTATTGGTTTCACATGAAATTTTAAGGTTTTTCTAATAATATTATTGACTGGAAAGAGGGCAAAAAAAGAGAGATAGAGAACTTAACCCAGACCCAGTTGCATAAAAAAGCTTCGGTAACTATGCATGGCTAGCTGAGCTACCCACCTTCCTGGCTTCACTTGGCACAGTTGTTAACTCAGTGCAATTAATCCATTTAACCTCCCCCCAATTATAACCCAGTTTAATTCAACTCATTCCGTCCAATTAATTACAAGCCAGTTCTATCCAAAGCAATCCAGTTCAAATCAACCAAATGGTCCAACTCAGTGCTGATGAGTATGTCAGTCTGAGGTTAGCTCAAAACAGTCTGATCGATCCATAAGTCAGGAATGCATGTGACTTAGTACAAAGCATCGCAGATAGCTGGACGTGGGCTAACAACAATTACACAGTTTGGGGAATTTTCTTTATTTTTTCTTTCTCTTTAAATTTCAAACTTGGGCCTGCAACGTTATGATCTGAACTCATTGAGCAGATGACATCAGCTCCATGGTGAAAAGGATAAATGCCGAAAGAAACAGGGTTGTAATAGGCTAATAACTGTATTAAATATTAACAAATAACAGGCGTGTTGGACCATATTTATTGGTCCAACCCCCATACTCAGGAATGGGGCTTGAGTCTAAGAGAAAACTTGATAAAATCTTATATTTTCCTTTACTAGATAATCATTTTTCATTAGTTGTCTTATCTGCCCACAATTACTATAAATTGCATTGATGTGGATCATGAAACATTTTAATAAGATTATAATTGGGCTATAATGAATCTGAATTAATATAATGTTTTGTCAATTAATTAAATTGAAATTGAAATTAACTGGATAGCTGAATCCATTGTGGTTACTAAATTAAATTGTATAAATGTAAACACAACAAATTGAAACATTTGTTAATGTAGTCATTGACTAACCTCTGCCAAGCGACAGTGCTGAGTTTATTGTGAACTCTGCAATACAACGTTAGATTCAAACATCAGTTGGCGGCACAAATGCACTACTATTAAGTTGTTTCTAACCACCAACACTCCCTGAACACTTTCTTCATTCTTCTTCTATGGTTTTCTTCATCCTGTTTATCTTCTTCTTCACTGTTTTTTTTTTGCTCAACTATGCTCAACACTGCCACCAAGGTTTCCGGTGGTATTACTCCGTCGTCTGCGTCGAGTGACGGATGCAAGGAGCCTGAAAACGCACCAAAAACACACGGAATTGACACAGAAGACGGACGAAACTTTCCGTGCGTGTGCGTATCCGTCATCTGTGTCGAGCATAAATGGGCCATTAGAGCAGACGTGTGACAGTGTTTTAAAAATGTAGGCATCTGAAAAACATGGATACTTACACTACAGCAGAAATTCAGAAAAAGCTAGAAAATAAAAATGTTCTTGGTTATCAAGTTAATGTCTGAAGTATCAAGTGAATTTTCCATGCATGTGTATCATATTGTTTCCTGCCAGGCGTGGCAACATCAACATCAATGAACACCAAACAATTTTAAATCTGGTATAAAATACTTTAATAAATAATAAGATTGTTCTAAGAACAAACAAACAAACAAAAAGAAAAAAAATCCACTAACAAACCAAGACTTTTTTCAATTTTTTTTTACAAAATAATTACAATAATCTGCACATTCAGATCCTCTTGCAGGGCTAGTACAAGGTAAGATTTACTGACAGAAAACCAATTTAGTTGCTTCTTGATTTGTTTCAGCATGGTTAACAAACAAATAAAAGGGGAAAATAAAACGTTCATAAAAAAGAAATGACAATATTTTCCACCAACGACATGATGGATGTAATATAACATGTTTCTGTGTTGCTTTTGTTCAGAGCACAGAAGCAGGCCGTTAACAACAACACAACTTGTTCCCTTCATTAGACCGACCAGGCAGATAGATGGGAGGGACGGAGCGGCCACTGGGGAAACTGGGACAATCAAGGTAAATTCCCATTCACACCCTTTGTCCCATTGTTTTGTCTCAACGGTGCAAGGATGGACTTTTTCTGGGCAGATGATTACCAGGCACCCCGCTGCCCTGTGTGCCTGCTCCGTTGTCAACAGACTGTAAAATGTAACATTTGTTACTTGATTACAAAGAGGCTAAAGAAGGACTGACAGCAATGCTTCTGAAGTTGTTTGGCCCTCGTGACACGTGTGCATTGAAAACAGAAATCAGATGCTTGGGGCTGGTGCAACACTCAGCTTCATGCCTGAGTGCAAAGCTGATTTCTTTGTGCTGTTTGAATCGAGTAATCTAAAAAGGGCACGAGGCAGAACTCTTCAGAACCTTACATGATTAACCCCAGCATAGATTCAAAATAAGCTATGAGAGGAAAAACAAGATGCATTTCCATTGTGCACACTGATTTTTCTAACTGTATGCCCTAGTTATGACACCTAAAGGTGGGTTTATACTCGTGCGTTGTCTGCGTCGCGGGGGTTACGGCGTAACCGCCGTAGCCTCTGCGTGGGTCCGCAGAGGCTGGACGCGCACCTCTTCCAGACCTGACTGCAGCCGGCTACGCGGATGCAGAGACGCGGAAGTTCGCCCCTGTGATTGGTCAGATTGTGAAACTAGTTTCCGGATATCTGACATTTAAACTGCGGGTAAAAGTGAAATAAAACTGCCCTTTTCCAGATCTGACAACAGTTTACTTCACTGATCCTGCAGCTGCGTTGGTGATTTGTGGCACAAAATCCACGGAGACGATGACTCACGTGGAAAATTATCGGACTGTGCAGCTCATCTAACAGCTGTTCTTAAAAACTGATCATTGCATGAAATCAATAGATTGTAAATTTGTATGTTGAAACACTGAAAAAACTCTGCGTGACAGAGTTTATTGACCGGTACCAGCCTGCCGCTGCCTGTAGGGCCGGAAAAAACCCAGCGACCCGGCGCATTTCCCTACGCAGGAGCATAAACACACAGAGGGTCTGCGTAGCCTCGAGGGTCCCGCCGCGCGGAGGCTACACGCAAGTATAAACCAGCCTTAAAGAGTCACAGATCTCACTGTATGGTGTTTGTGAAGAACAGAGTATCAGATAAATGAATAAATATACTGAATTATTGCGATCCATTTCCATTATTTTTTCAAAAATATGAAAAAAGTTCAACATGGGTTAAAGTGGAGCTATCAGCAGTCATGACTTGTTTGGACTTTGCTCAGATTGCTCAATACCAACAGGGTGTCTTTATTTTCTTTCTCTTAACAGTAAATACAACCTGTGTGATGCATAACACCTGCATGAAATATGGAAATGGCAAAACAGACCAAAAGAATATCAATGAACAATGAACTGACTGAGCTAAAACATAACTGTGGACCTGTCGCTGTACAAAAGGGTTGTTTTTGTATGGTTGGCTTAAAATGGTTGGATTTATGGACATGGAAGGAAGGATTCCTAAAACATGACCCACATTGGAGGATACTGGAACCAAAAACCAAACCAAAATCTGATTAAAAAAAGGGCCTCTATTTGGAATTAAGGGTGTGAAAGTCTAAAACAAATATTTTTATGGCAATGATTTCAATTGCGCCAACAGAGATAAATTTCTCAGGAGGATTTTGATGTTTTGAAAAGAACCTCATTCAATAAAAGAACTGAGAAGCATTTTCCAATGCTGCATTTATGATCTTAAAAGGATATTTTCATGATTTAGTGGGACCAGAAACAAAGTCAAATCGGTATAAAACCAGTCATGGTGTGAACAAACACTAATAAACGGAATGACATTTTTAAAAAATCCACAAAAAAAATCATATTCTTTAGAATAACTATGATACAAAGCATCACTTAACTTACTAAACTCAAATATACACAGCCATTTGATCATATTTACATATGTACATCACAATAAAAACCAATCTTTACTGCGATATGAAGAGTTTGCTATTATAACTTCTTTCCCTTTATATGTATTAAGAATCTGCATAAAGTGGGGGAAAAAAAGGAGGAAAAATGAAGAAAAACAGGGTTGAAGGCACTGTTCTACCTAAGCAAATACTGAAAAATCACCAAGTAGACTTGGAGACTGTGGTGATAAATATTTTTAAAGCATACAAGTAAGGACCTTGAAGGTTTAACACAAAATGGAAAAGGTATTTATAAATGTAAACAAAAAAAGTCTCATGCTAGGTGTCACACAGTGGATTCTCTGCGCCTTTAAAAAAACACCGTTAAATGTATAGAAAACGTTTTTTTTCTTTCTTTTCCTCTTTTTTTGAAAATAAAAACATTGGATTTAAAGACAGTGTAGAAAAGGCCCGCAGGTTTGGGCTAAGGCAGACAATAGAAATAACGTTAACAGCTGCCAGCCAGTGATGTTTGCTTCAATGTCAAAGGTATTAAGAAAAGCCCAGCGAGGTGTTAGTTATCATGAAGTAACACGGACAGTGTAAACAGAAAAAAATAAGATTAAAGAAAATTCCTCCTGATTCCAAATGAGTGATGGTTGAAGTGAAATCCTTGAATCCAGAAGTGTGATCTTTATTTTCCATGATATTTTTCTTGTTTTCCTGATTCATCTTCTTTTTGCTTTTTTTTTTTTCAGTTTGTTTTTGGTAATATAAGCCTCCGTGCAGCAGACAAAGAATTTTAAATAAGGCATGACAAACAGACAAAAACATGTATAAAATTAAAGCATCTGTAATCTTCACTTTTGGTGCTTTCAACAGACTTTGACTCAGAAGGTCCATCCTCCGTGTGTTCACACGTACTGGTCTTTAACGTCCTCACTGAGCTTGGCGGCGTTCAGGTTTTTACACCGGTTGTCTTTGGGGCTGTACGTTGTCCGGTGCGGCCCCTTAACTGGACCGCTGCGTGTTGTGCAGATCACCACTCCTTTAACTATCAGCCCCCTGTCCTGCGCCCCCATGATGGAGCACTTCTGAGGTGGACACTTATCACCCATGCCAAGTGCCCGCTCCTCATCCTCCTCTTGATCCCCCTCACGCTCCCCTTCTTCCTCGCCCTCAGCCCCATCACACGTCCTGTCGGAGGGGCCCATCAGTTTCTTGCATTCGTAATGAATGCCTTTGTCGCGGTTGTCCTTGATGGCATTGCTCCGCAGCGGCTCCAGCTGGTTGTTGACTGTGGTCTCCTCAGACTGGGCTGCTCTCTCACGCTCTTTCTTCCTCTTACGGGTCCACCAAATGCAGACAATAATGCAGAAGATCCAGAGGACGCTGAAGACAACACACAGCACAGGAACCAGGTAACCTGAAGGAGAGAGTTAAAGAAATGTTGGGAGTGAGTAAGTGATTCTAAATGCCAACTCATTGAATTCTTTGTGTTCATTTTTAACAAAATCAACATTATTTCACTATTTATATACCTTGATAACCCAGAATGTGGATGGAGCTGGGTTAACAGGAGATAAAAAACTTCTGTTTATAATATAATATACTATAATATAATATACCTTTTTCTTCTTTAAGTTAGTTTTGCTTCAGAGGTTAACAGTACAAAGTTTGGCTGCAGCAAATAAAAATGACCCAATTACTGAAGCATTCTGGTTTTACTACGCTGGTTATGAACACATCCTTCGCAAGTACCTTGCTAACAATTATTTTTTTGCTTTTTTAATGGCAAACTCATTTATACTTAACTTGCTAACAACCACATAGCTGGTTGAAAAGCTAGTCTAGAACTAGCTTCCTAGCTAGAGGCTTGCTTGCTAAAGCTATTTTTCATCAGTATTTTTATGCGCTAAATCTTTTGATTGCTAGTTTAGATCTGGCTAACCAAAAAAAGATAGTTACTAAAGAACTATTTGCTATCTGAATAAATTGTTATTGTTAATTAGTTTTTGACTTGCAAGCTAGTTTCTAATTTGCTAACAAAAAACAAAGCTGGTAAAAAATGGGTCATTTTAATTTTATGTTTCTATTTGTTTTGTTGGCAACCTGGTTTATCAACAAAAAGCTAATTTTCATAAAAACAAGACAGAAAGTTATGCAGATAGCTCATTATCAAAGCCTTTTTTAAAAAAAGTTGCTGTCAACCAATAGATAAATGCAAGATGTAAATACATGCCAAACACATTAAAGCAGCATTTGTAGCCTACTATCTAAAAACATCTGAACTTTTTTTATAAATCAACAAGGCTAATGACAAAACAAGCCAGTGAGAGCTTCTCTGTTGCCAGTAATGAGCAACTCACCAGCAGGAGGGCACTCTACCAGCATCTCCACTTTGACCTCCACCACAGCACGGATGACGCTGCTGTTGTGGCGTTTGGACAGCGCACCAGTGATGGCACTGGCCGCATTCTGGATCTGTCCACAGTCACTGTCCTTCGACCGTCCATCCTGTTCATAAGACTGCAGAGAGGAAGAAAAATAATTTTGCACTTTATTTCATGTTGAAGGCAAACAGAAGTCAACTTAATCTGTGTTGAAGTTTTTTACTCCTTTAATTTCTTTTCAACTTATTCAGTACAAACACGGCTGAGTCAGGCTATGGAGTTATCTCTGATGTAAGACAGGGAGCAGATATTCATGGAGCCTTCTGAGTAATTCAGAATTAGTTCAGCTAATGAGGAAAAAAGCATCAGGTTTGGTGACAAAACAGGTTTAGTGAGATTCGGTCACTACAATAGAGAAAGAAAATAAGCTGCATTTGGTAAATGGTCAAAGTCTTGCCTGAGGCTTTGCAGGACAACAAAAAAAGAGAAGAAAAAAACCACATTCATCTGTCGGAATAAAAGATTCTCAACCTAACATCTGGCAAGCTGTGGACAGCCTCCCCCCTGCTGAGACCACAGAGGGTGGAGTTAATTGCCTAATAAGGTGCTGAAGTTGAGAGCAGAGGGTGGTGGGGGGACAGAGAGGGATTAGCTGTGTGCTGTGTAGTTCAATTAGGACAAACAATAAAGAAGAGGCCAGCTGTGCTCCCCGCTCGCCCGGGGACAAACACTCCTCTTTTCTTCTCCTGAAGAAATCAGCAGCTCATTCACACACCTTTAACCCCGCCTCCCAGACTGACTGACACACCATGTCACAAGGCTCAGTTTACGACAGCTGCCCTGCTGAACAGGCTGGAAACATAAAGTGTAACTCATAGTTTCTGATAGTTGACTGATTTGCATGTAAGATTCCTTTAAATTTCTTTATTAGCTTCCAATGACTTGGCAGGTTATGTCAGGCATGTACAGGTGAGAAAGCAGAAAGAATTTGAATCATCTTATCATCATCACATCTGCTTAATCTGTGTAATCACAGGTTTTCCAATGAACTTTTTTCCCCCCAGTGAGATAAACGAACATGAATGAATAAACTCCAGGAGGAAAATAAATATCCAGCCATCCTTTCATTTTTCCATTTCCACAGCTTGTGGAAACATGCAAAAAGACTCAGTAACACTGAGCAAATCAAATTTTGGGTTCAGTTTTGGTGCAATACATTTGACATAGCTTTCGTATGTCAACTTAGTGGAGGGTTGTCCTTAATCCTTCCCACAATAAGTCTAAAAAATTATTCGCACTTCTCACGTCAGAAACTCCAGTTCATAATATTTACTAATTATATGTAAATCTGAGCAATGGTTGGAAATGAGTGTTGACATTTTCCTGGAACATGAGTCCACTGTGAGTGGGAATCTGTTTTGTTTCTTTTGAAATGAAAGCCTTGTTGTGGGGTTTGGGGTGGATGTTGGGGATTGCCACACCTTTTCCTGTATCTATCACTTTGTACAGACTCGCAAACATCAGAGGAACAAGAACTAATCCCCTCTATTATGAGCTTAGAACTCTAAAGTGACTGATTTCCATCAAGTCTGGATGGCCGAGAGAGACAGGCTGACAATAGGAAGGGAAGAGGGAAATAAATGGCAAGAAAGAACGTCAAAGCGACGACAGAAAAAAAAGCAAAAGTACAGTAGAAAATGAGTCCAGGAAGAAGAGAGGGATCAGTAAGGTGTTCCACCAGAAAAAGCTAATATAGTCCGGATGTTAAAAGTTTTACATGCCTTTCTTGGAAGAAAGAGATAGCACACCAAAGATACAAAAAAATCTGATTTTACTGGACTTCTCTATTAATGATTTGCAGTGATGGATTAAGTTCAGTCTATTAAAGTAGGAAGGAAAGAATGAACCGTTTTGTTGATGTCGCCTGTGTCAACACACATTGCATGAACATCTGACCTCAGTAGGCACAAGAATATAAATCATTTTTATATCCACCTATCATACTAATGTATATAAAATAACCCTTTCTCACCTCCCTCCCCCCCCCTCCCCCC
>JBBBVT010000021.1:22290977-22302616 GCA_037177035.1 Craterocephalus eyresii
AACAAAGATCTGACTTCCAACAAAGATCTGACTTCCAACAAAGATCTGACTTCCAACAAAGATCTGACTTCCAACAAAGATCTGACTTCCAACAATCATCTGACTTCCGCCTGCTTCCTTTGTCGCTAGGTTTTTAAACAAAGGATTTTTGCGACAGTACTGTTGCTGTTTTTGGTGCTGTGGTATTAGTTATGTCACCCTGTTACAACTTAGACACTGTTTTCTGGACTAAAGAGATGTTTGTGGGGTTTTTTTTCATTTTAAATCCACAAAAATAATTCGCTGCAACGAAGCGCTGCAACTTTTCTTCCGTTTGTCTTATATTCTTCTCATTTTTAAAATAGCTTCCACATCTGCACGTATGAAAATGAGTGTGTTTATCATGGTAAAATTTCTTTCAAATTTTTAAAATATCGTCAGGTCTGTGTTGCTGATATCAGACGATCATTTCTAAAAATCCTTGCAACTCAGGGTCTTTTATTGAAATATTAACTGCACCAAGTTCCCAGCTGGAGGGGATTTATTTCTTCCAGTTTTCCATTGCCCTTTTCCAGACACCCCCTCCTTCCTCCTTTCTATCCTCGCCCCCTCCCTCAGGGTTAATGTCTCTCTATTGCATTCCCTGAAGGCCAACCTGCAGCATTCCAAGTGGTCAGTTTCAGAGGCAGCGCTTGCCGCGCCGCCTCGCCCACTATAACCAACACAGTGCATTAATACTACTCCCAGGAGGTAAGCGGCACCTGTTGGCCTGCTGAAATGAAACACCCTGAACCCTTTCCCAAAAGCCCATCCTCCCTCCCTGACACTGTCTCTTCTTACTCTCCCACAGGTACCACCCAGCCTACTGGAAGGGGACGCATTAAAAACAGGAGCCTCCGCTTTTCCTTTTTTCCCAGCACATGTTTACAGGTTAAAAAATGTTTCCTGGAAGAGGTTGAAGGGAAGGGGGTGAGGACTGCAATGAGGCGTTGCCTCACCTCAGCGTACTTACTCTTCTGTTATGCCCTGTCTGGAGCCAAAGATAACCCCCCAACAGAGTATATTTGGTCCCAAGGCTAGCAGTTGCCAGGCGGGAGTTTATTTTTAGCTTTACTCAAGTCACCTGGCTCGAGTTGCAGATGATGCCCAGCCAGTGTCTCCGTTGGGCGAGATTATACCCAAACACACACATGTGAACATAATGGCTCTGCTGCAATATTACAACAGCTAACCCAAACATCCAGATATGCTGTAAGTCAGCAAGCAAACGGGATTCCTGGAATCAGCTTAAACACATGGCAACACACCAACTTCCAGCTTTGTCACAGCTACAGGTTTAAAAAGGAAAAACAAGATGACATATTTCCCGATGAGCCCTGAAAACTGCTTTATTTGGCTTGTAAAAACAACCTCGAGATTTTCAGCAGCAAATAAATTTGCAGATGCTCAAATGTCTGGATCAGCGTCATGACATGAATCAGACAGGGACACAGGGGTTCGTACCGATCTGGCAGGTCTTGCCCGTCCACTGTGGAGGGCAGAGGCACTCGAAGCCATTCTCCATGTCGATGCAGGTCCCACCCTGAGCGCAGGGGCTGGAGGCGCATTCATCTGTGTCTGAAATCACATTACATCATATCTGGATTTAAAAAACCAAAGTATTAGCGCTGCTTTCAATTTTTAAGTACATTCATGTCTCTTCAAATTGACACCATCAGTAAACTAATCTTTTCCTTCTCTCACCTTTGGCACAGGTTGGCCCAGACCAGCCAGCAGGACAGTGACACTCAAACCCCGAAGGGACTTCATGGCACGTTCCTCCGTTGGCGCAGGGGTTAGACACGCAGGCATGCTCCGCTGGACAGAAAGTCATAAATCTTACACCTGATTTATTCTATTTCTTATTCATTCTGCCTAAATGTGTGTTGACAGCTCTTTTCCTGGTGCTTTTGGTGTATTTACAGACTCACCGATCTCACAGTTCTTGCCAGAATAGCTGTCTGGACAAGCACAGTTGTATTCATCTGGCTCTGTGTTCATACACGTTCCTCCATTCTTACAGGGCCGATTGGTCCCACAATAGTTCAGATCTGCACAGCAGACAATAACGTTGACAACATGATGATAAAGCAAATTTTAAATTCAACTCATGTTTTCTTTGTATGACTTATGTGATAATCCAAGCAAATTGCTCCAAAGTTAGCACGTAGGCAAATATCTGAATTCAGTCCCGACTAAAGACAACATAAAGATAAGCAGGAGATGAATTCCTTGTTTTGTTTTTGCAGGACAAAAACTAAATGAAACGCACCTTTATCACAAAGAAGGCCTCCCCAGTTCTTCTCACAGCTGCACTGCCACGGCTCGGTGCAGGTACCGTGCACGCAGCCCGGGTACGGCAAGCACTCGTCGCACAGCAGGCCCTGCCAGCCGTAATTACACCTGCAACACAAAGATGAGAGCGCTCTGAAATTATGAGCTATCATTGATACGAACTAGCACGAGCTCTGGTTGGGTCTCAGAAATAGCCAACACGAGTCAAACATCCATTATCACACTAATGACAGCCATTGTTTTCAAGCAGGATGGAAGTAAAAACTGCTTGTGATGGTTGTTTAGTTGACTTTACATTAAAAATGAGAAGAAGAAAAGAAGAAGAACATTTGCTCTCAGATGGATGGAACTGTCGTGGGAACTCAGACTCTCACTTGTGGCAGCTCAGCCTCCTTATTCGACACTTTTTTCTTTTTAGCCCAGTTTTCATTCCACCTTTTCTTCTTTCCCCTTTTTCTTCCTCCAGCTGCTCTCCTCCTTTCTGCCCTTCTCCACTTACATCCTTTCATCCTCTCCTGCTTTCTTCTTTGTTTATTTGAACCGATCTACAAGAATCAGACAACTTCTTACAAAATTTCACGTATTCAAAACCAACGTATAATATTTGAAAAATAAATCAACTTGAGTTCAATCGTTCGCATCACCTTCAACAGGATTTAATGTTTGTGGCAACACCAGAGACAAAAAAACAGTAAACAGAGTCTTTAGTCATGAGAATCAGAGATGATAAATAAAATAAATGTCCTCACAATGTGCAGTAACACAGGGGAGGGCTTGCATGCTTTAAACTGGATGTGCAGGTCGACTGGTGAGTAGAAAGAGTCAGACAACACAGGCGAACATCGCGCCAATAATCTGCTGCATGAGCATCTTCAGCAAGATGAATTGCATGTTTTCTGCAGCTTTTAATCTTAGCACACACACCACTGCAGGACATTCCTGAACATGCTTGTCGTCTGTGTTTGTACAGACTCACATAATGTCAGATTTAAAAATACTTTATTTCCTACAACGAAATGACTGCACAATGTTGTAGTGAACACCTCCACCGGTCCCCGCTGCAGCAGCGATGAAGAAGCCTCTGACTGAAGGCTGCTTGATTCACAACAAGATTTCAACTAATTTCATAAGTTGCATGTTTGCTTGATTTTTCTATTTTTAAAATCGTGTTTTTAAGGCCTTTCAACAAAAAAAGTCAATTGGAAAGAAAGAAACATATTTAAGTTTATATATACATATATAGTTAATATTATATTAAAATCTTGGCATGCACCTTTAAAAATTTTTTTTATAAGTAATACTTTAGTGAAGTAATTGAGTCACAACTTTTGATATATGATGTGACGCCATTAGTAAAAGTCAAAATAAGACCTTGAGTGTTTTTTTTCTTTGTTGCAGTTGCATGCCTTCAGCCTTGTCATGTGTTGAATGTATTCCTTAAGAACTCTTTCTGTTTTGTGAGTGGAGTTGAGGTCAAACTTGGAATGAGTGGCTGGTTTGTGGAACGAGGCTTAGTCGTCTTGAAAGGGAGGCCTGTGAAGGGGTTAGCTAATCTGTTGGTTTATGGCAGCACTCTGTTATTCCAAGGCCAGCGGTAACCTTGCCCCACCTGTCCTGTCATTTTTCTGTCGGGCCTATTTTAGGAAGCAACCCATCTCCATCTCCTCACCCCCACCCCCACCTCTCACAAACACTTCAAAATAGATGCCGATCAAGGGGCGGGTGACATACTACTCTGTAGTGAGCTGTAATGTGCTGTAGTACGCTGGGAAGGCGAAGACGGTGACTGGAGGCCCAACTATGAGACCAGTCCACCAACCAAAATTCTAAAAGCTTCAAGTGTCCAAAGCAAAATTTAGTTAATTTCATTTTAGTTACTTTGTTTAATGAGAAATTTCAGAATTTTATTCAAAGTTCTGTTACTGCATGTTTGAGTTGAGATTAAAACTCGTTGAGAGTTGAGATTGTTTGAACATTTGACAGAAAAATGTAACACGACAAAGTGAAAAAAGAAGCTTTTCTGTTCAGTTTTTAAAGTTCTGTTTTTGTTTTGGTTTTTGGTTGGAAAAGCTAAGTGGAAGCTCATATCAATGATTCTAACCATGTAACTTCAGTCAGGTCTCTGGTGTTGTGTGTGAGCGGCTTGGGCATTGTTTACTGCTGCATGCGGTCCAGTCCGGCTCTGCGGTCGGCGGCGGCGTCCTGCACACTGTCAGCCGTGCAGCAGCGGTGGCGCTGCGGACAGTCTGTCTGGCTGCAGAGTGGGAGAGCAGGTCAATGGTTTTGGGCAACAACAAGCCAAGGATGGCATAACCCACAAGCCCCGTCGTCGGGCTGCTGCCATCCCATCAGCGAAGACAGGGGCTGGGGGGCCAGCCAGAGCCTAAAATATCCCCCGCCTGCCCACAACTCCCCGCCCCGATGCTACCCCTCAGGCACACCACACCCAGAGGACAGGACGGTGGGCAGGGGCGGAGGTATAGGGGATGCTGGAGCGTCTGTGTGTGTGTGTGTGAGACCACTGAATTATTTACAGGCAAAGTCTTGCACCCAAATCCAGCAGACGAACTTAGCCTGCTGTTGCCTAGCTACATGTTTAGTAGTGTCACATGAGCGAGAGTAGGTTGTGAATGTGCTGTGTGTAAGAAACAAGACACCAAACACACATTTTTAGTTTCTCTTTGCCCGGCTGATATGCTTTTTCCTCATTTCTCTCTCTCTTTTTCTTCTTCTCTCCGCTTCTCTCGTTCTTTGACTCGCTTCCCTTTATTCATTAGACTTTTCGCCTCATGAACCAGGTTTACTGCACAGTTTCTTTTTCATTTTTTGTAGTTTTGCTCTTTGTTTCAACAGCTTTCTAACTTTACATTTCAGCTGGATAGAGAGAAAATTATTTCTTCTTTTGTGGAGCTTTGAATGAGCTGAAGCCACAGACTAAACCAAAGAGTTACAGTCTTCGCTTGATAAATCAAAAATGTATATTCTGATCCTGACAGCACGGCCTTCACAAAGACTTCTGATAATATGGCTAATAAACAGTTTTTGTTGCTAATATTGGCATTAGTTTAAATTAAATCAGTTTTTATTTCTTTTTTCATTTCACCAGTGTATGTTTATCTTCTTTGAAGATGCAAAAAAACAAGTGATTTAAGCTGAATTGTTTATAATAATAAGCTGTATAATCACCAGGGGCCTCATTTATCAACCATTCTTACATACAGATCTGTGAGTATTTTGTGCGTATGCACATATTTATGAAAAGTGTGGAATTTATCAACTTTCACTTTTACTTGGAAACGTTCTTAATGAAGGAACAGCTCTGAGCATGTGTAGCAGGTTAGTGGTAGAACAGGAACGTTATGCAGTCATCTGTCAGTCATTCTTTATTTATATTCAGTCAAAATAATAATCATTCAATTAGTAATCTAAAAAAAATAAACAGATATGGAACTTAAATGTTTATAATCTCACTGATGGAACGAGTAACAGCTGAGAGCAGCATTATTGATCTGACATTAAACATTTAAACTCTGCAGTGAGCTCATTACACGATCAGCTGATGTGTCTCCGTCTCTCATTTCAGGAGCCTAGCCTATATGGGTGCAAGTTATGTAAAATCAACTCTCCTCTGTCTCTATGTAAAACCAGCTGATGATTAAAAAAAACAAACAAACAAGTTATCTTGGTTCTGCCTTCCTGCGCATTTTAAAAGATTTATATTTTTCTTATTTCAATCCATAAATGGGCGGGAAAGTATTTTTTTTTAACAAAGATCTCCTCTTGGTCCCGAACTAGTTAGTGCTCTCATTTATCTCTGCAACGTTTATTTATTGTGTTAGTTTCACGTTTTTTACTGAGATCTGAGAAATTCCTTCTTTCTTTCTCTCCAACACTCAAACCAGAGCGATTTCCGTGTGACTTCTAAAGGGAAGTGTTGTATGGTTGACAAATAAAATTGAACGTGAACTAGCACGGTGGTTAAGTACAAGTGGGATTTATCAACACTGATTACTTACTGATGAGCGTACGACCGGTGTACGCACGGATGATAAATACTTACTTTTTGCACGTATGCACATCGTAAATGTTGTCGAAAGACAGAATACACACATGTTCCTACGCCCTGTTGATGAATGAGGCTCCTGAACTTTATACATCAAAATGAGTTGCTGTTGTTGTTTTTCTCCTGTAAATAACCAGAAATGCTTCTTTTATTTCTCCCACCAGATCATCATAATTTTGGCCACTTCCCGAAAGATGAGTAACAAAAAAAGCTGTTATTCTCCTCCTTTCTCAGCACTGTGTGTGTGCGTGTGTGTGTGTATTGCTGAGAGCGATGAAACTCCATATCACATGTTGAGACACATTCCAGGGAGTTTCTCTTTGCAGATCCCATTTTTATTTAGAAATGTCAGCGTTGTTTTTATGAGCTCTTCACTAAATCAAACCTGCATCCTAAACAAACCCTAAGGTCCCTTGCTTGTCTTACCGTTGCCTTTTCCAAGCACTTGGTATTGCGTGCTGGGTGTTTGCATCTGTGTGTGTGTGTGTGCAGATTAACTTTATAAAGTTCACACTGCACCATGTCTGCTTTTACAGAGCTGTTCCACATCTGATTAAATCCTAATTTAACTCTGCTGCCACCATCCTGCTAACTACTGCACCAAACACCTCCACGCTTTCAGACCTGCAAAATCTTACGTGACAATTTCCTCTAATATCTAGGATTAATATTCTAACTCACGAAGACTTCAGCCTACGAGATACAGATACTGCGGATGCCTCCTAATGTTCACCCTCCTGCCTACGCAACCCTATCAATAATGGATCAGTGGGTCCCGATCACTATGCTTGTATGATAATAACGGATGTTTAACGAACTGTGCATCACTTTGAATGGAGCATAAATGAGGCATTTTGGAGAAGCTTAGTGGATGAGCTAGTGTTTGCTTCACTAAATCAGAGAATTTCCTCAACATTTACACATATTTATCTGCCATTTATGAATTCAAACTAGAACAGAAAGTGTTAAAATCAAGTTGTGTTGGGCAAGCCCCAATTCTAGTTTATCTTTGGAGAGAGGCCTGAGAGGCTGCCACACACTTGAATTCCAGTAAACAGCACTATATTCATCTAAGAGTAAATGTGAAGAACTTAATATAAGTTAAATGTTTGGCTGATTCTTCTCCTCTTTAATAAAACTAGTCATCACTGGAAAGCCTGAGTCTGATGATGCTTCAGAGTAGAAACCTGTGCTTCTGTGTAAAGAGCAATGCAGCAAAACATGACGGTAAGTGTGACCAGACTGGTAACCAGTGCAGAGAGGAGGTGGCAGGCTGTTGTGGCAGTGCATGGCTCTTTAACACCAGTACACGGCTCATCCTGAAGCCATCCTCTTAATAAAAGCTTTGAAGTTATCAGAATCTTCAGAAATTAGGAGGATGAAGGGCTTTTTGGTCCAATGCTGTGATGAGGCACCGACATGCCTCGAATCAGCCTCTCTGGCAGAAATCATGAAACTTGGATATAAAATGCCATGAGTAATAACTTTCTTGTTTATGAGTTCATGTATTAAGAAATTAACATTCTAATTTCACTGATTGTAAAAATTGCTGTGTTGTTTTTTCCTCTTCGCTGTTGGAGAAGTTCAATCATCTAGCCCACCAAGAAACTCAGAACCAGAGTGAGTCCCAACAGGAGACCAGTGCAGGGGATGCTGCCTCATTTAGGTGACTCTACCCACACGTTGAGCTGTGTTCCTCATGCCGCAGAAGCACCATCCTCTAAGTTCTGTCTCGCAAAGCTGACTAATTGGGCTTTTCCAACCATACTCACACAGCACCAAAGGGGAGAAATAAGCAACCACACACACATTTCCTTACACATTGTGCTAATGGATGATCTAACATTCATAGTCACTTATTCCTGTGTTTGGTGTTACTGATACTACAGAAGATGTGTTGTATTACAAGAACCACATTACATTACTAGCTGTCAGTCACCAGAATAACCTTGTTTCTGGCTTGGATCCAATGAATGAGTTTCCTGTATTACTGACAGTCAACCTTTGTGTCCATTAATCTGAGTGTTCAATGCGTTTTGATCTTCTTTAAGTTTTAAATCTGTATTACAAACTTATCTGCCTCATCACATACAATATTATTTATTGGTGATTGATGTGCCAAGCATCTTTCTATGTATCGATCAATTCTTGAATATTCAAAGATATCAATTCCCTCCCACACACACACACACACACTCAGTGCCCCTTTCCCCACACGGCATTGTCTGCAGCTCGTTGGGTGGAATCTACACTTCCTAACAGGAGAATGCCAGCCATAACAAGGTCCAGGATAGGAAGAGGTGATGTGGGCTGCAGACATGGGAAGGGGGGGGGGGCCTACAGGAGGAGGCGAGGGAGGAAGCGAAGAGCAGAAAAAAACAACCCCTAACTGTGTGTTATGTGTGTGTTCGGGCCAGCTTTAGAACAGGAAGTAGAACAATGGCTCCTGCATCACAGTGGAGCTGAGAGATGGAGGTGGAGGGATGGGGGGGGGGGGGGGGGCTCTTCACAGGAATGGGTCTGAGGGGGGTTGCATGGTATGTTATGAACAACCAACATGCTCCCTCCATCACTTTGTTGTGTCACAGTGTCACAACTGTTATCAGGTCTTCATCCAAACAAGATCATATTTTAAATAGACAGCAAAGTTGGGGGGGGGGGGTGTGGGGGGGGCACAGTGGTTGTGCAAATAAGAAGAAAGGTAGCATCAACTTACTTGCATTCCCCCGGGTTGTCACACGTCCCGTGGCTGCATCCTAGTTTGCAGATAGCTTTTGTGGTGGGGCGGGAGGAAAGAGAACAAGTGGCATGTTTATGTCAAAGCCATCACCAAAACCATCGGCAAGCACCTCCGTTTCTATTCATCATAGCCTACTGTAACTTCCTGTCTTTTTATGCTTACGAAAAGGCACAGACTCTTTGATGTGGTAACAATGGCTGGCAAAGTAACTGTCAGAGAGTTGGGGGTGCATTCAACAGTGACAGGAGTTTCCAAACATTGTTGAAATTCTTGTGAAGTGATACTTAACATGAACTTCCATGTGTCTTCCGAAATGGGCAGTAAGGAAGTTAAAATTTAGGTCACAGAGAGTTTTTGCGTAGATTTTCCACAAAGAAAGCTTTACTGGTCTGATTGTTTATTTATCTTTCATATAATGTCAGTGTATTTAAATAAATCTAATAGTTTTAAAAGTTTTTAGATTTTTCACACAAGTGGACAATATACAAGAGCGGTTCTCATGAATGCTATTTGTCAGCGGATTGTGTATTTCTACATATTTACGGGGTATAGCTAATGTCTTGCCTCACCTGTGTTGCAGTCTGGTCCAGTCCATCCTTCCATACATTCTCTGTTTCCTAGCTGGTCACAGACATAATGGCCAAAGTAGTCGTCACGGGGGCGGCAAACCTTGTTACATTTGCTGCCATAGTAGTGTTCATCACAGCGTACACGGATTGTGTACTCAAAGCTTGGAATCACACTTGGATTCTTCACTGTTTGCTTCTCATCTCCAGGGTTAATCATCCCTTTGAAGATGCTGCGCACAATCAGCAGCTCATCATCTGGACAAAGGAAGAACAGAATGCAAGAGAAATTGTTTATGAGACCAAAATCTAAACTTGAGTGTACTTTTCAAACGTCTACAGAAACATTAAATTAGGCTTTTTGTCAGATGAAGTTTTATCTGGTTTAATAAATACTGCAGGGTGACATCTGCATAGCAAAATAACTATGAAATGCTTCTTGGTAATATAGACTGACTGCAGCATGAAGAAGGTGAAGAGCAGTGGCCCTGATACAGACTTAGTATGGAACAAACAGACTGAAGATGACAAAAGATTTATTTAACCATCATATTTTACCACAAAATTGTTTTGATCATACCAACCTTTATAGAAACAAGAAAGAGAGTTTTTTTTAAGAGTTGTAATTAGAGTTGCACAGGTTTAACTAGAATAGGACTCCGGAATAAGAGTTAAAGAAACTATATATTACGTCCGGCCATTTTAGTTGGCCAAGTTTTTTTTAGCAAATGTGTATATTTTTTTAAAATAGTGGCTCCAGATCCTCAAAATCTACTCTTGCTTGCAATCCTGCAAAGAGAAACCGTGCATACAAACCAAATAGCAATGATCAGGACAAACATTTTAGACTTGTAAATGCCATTCCAGGACTAATTATAGTTATGGGATTTGACCCCCCACTTAGTGAGCCTGGACAATCCATGAAGTTATGAAGAATGCCAGTTGTTAACACAACTCAAGAGGAAGGTGGAACCTCCGGTCAAACATCACTCTGTTCTACAAGAATGTAGAAGAAGAAAAAAGGGGAGGGAAAAAAGGGAAAAGAATAGGAAAATTAAGCAAACAAAAACAGAGGGTGTAGGTCTGCGGGGCCTTGATAACTAAAATGCCTTTTCAGTTTTCCTGCTTGGTGAAATGCTTTTGTGTCCCCCCCCCCCTTTTCAGGATATCCACCCCCGACTCCATCGGAGCCAAGGCGGAAATAATAAGAGACGAGGAACAGGCAAGGAAGGGCGACATAGGAAAGACCCTTTAGCATGTTCTCAAGGAACAGAAGCATCGTGACTCAGTTGGTGCTGCTGCTGCTGCTTTCAGAGCCAACAGGGCCAAAAGGTGGGACAAAGGATGGGCATTTGACTAAACTGTCTTAATTGATCATTGGAAGAATTAACAATGGATATTCAGTTAATCATTCATATTTTTATACTAAAATGTAGTATTTATAGGCTATATTACAATACAATTAAAGTACAATCTACATGCTGGATTTAAACAAGGGTGTCTCAATATAGATGCATCAAATTTCCCCTCCTGATTTTTTTATTCTTGCGATCCATCTCACATATTTTCACTGTCTTGTGAAAACCATGGTACTCTAAAACAGCCGGCTTACTAAATAGCCCTTGCGACAAAGCAGGTTCTATAAACAAAAGGAGTTTTAAAAGGTCTGTACAGTTCAACCCATAAATACTCAATCCTTCAGATTATCTGGAAAATTCCAAGTCACTAATTCTGTAAATACAAGGTTATACAGTAGTGGAGAGCAACAGTCCAGGAAAATGAGCCATTGCCCTCTGTTTCCGATTTCCAAACTTTCCCTATTTTAGATACTTTAAAGGAACTATACCTGATATTATTTTAATCTTTCTAAGAAAAATGGCTTTCTACGTGGTATAGTATGTGGTAAAAGGGGTAATTTCATTACAATTAATGACTCATTGATTGCGCATATGCACGA
>JBBBVT010000021.1:22319495-22332778 GCA_037177035.1 Craterocephalus eyresii
TGATTGGCGGAAAATAAAAATGTCAGGGGAGATGTGGGTACGTCAGTGTGCGCAGCCGAACACACACTCAAACACACGCACACACACACACAGCGTGCACACACAGGAGGGGGAGACACTGTCGCAACATCAATCAGCCTGAGATTAGGCTTTTTTCTAAGTGATTTCTTCTACAAAACTCAATTTTTTCAGATGTTACCTTTTATTTGGGTTATGTTAGTTACGTTAAAGGCCACATATCCGAACTTTTTTAATTTTATTCTTCAAAGTAACGGAAAAATTACTTTTCTGAGTAATTAGTTATTTTTATGATGCTGTAACTCCGTTACTAGCGCAGTTACTTTTAGGGAGAAGTAACGAGTTACTGTAATTAATTACTTTTTTAAAGTAGTGTGCCCAACTCTGATAACAACAATACATTTTTTATTGCCTCCTCATCTCATCATCTGTAATCAGATGTTGCTACTCAGATAGTACTGTACTGTACTGTGGTGCTCTCATTAGCACCTGTCAGGAACTCCTGGTTTACTATTTATTGTGTAGTACAACCACAATCGCTCATCTCTTCATCTATAATTGAATTGAGCTTTGTTTTGGAGCTGTATCCGAGTCATACTGAGACTTCTATCCTACATGAGGGTTTTAAATAAAAGAGAATAAAGTGTGCAAGAATTAAAATTACAAGGTTTTCGGATAGAGACGGAAAACCTGCAGAAATATTGGACAGAAACTTAATCTGTATTACAACCAAGAGTCAAATTTATGATCTTAAGTGGGGCCCCTATGAGCCCTGTAAAACATGTGTGTGCTTCTATGTGTGTGATCATGTCGGTGTTTGGCTGAAAGTAGCTGTTTGATTAACGAGCTGTAAACACAGTGAAGTGCTGGGGAAGATCAGCAGGGAGTGATATGCACGGCAGATAAGACCGTAAACGACGCTTCGCACAGTTTTTCTTAACCAACCAATTTTAAGATTGAGCCAGAAAGAAATTTCACAGAGGAGTTGAAACTAACATGTAAGGGCGGGCAGGATGATGGAAGTGGATAATGCCTACAAGTGGAGGCCAATCCACAACAATTTCAAGATATAAAGGAATTAAACTGGTATAAATGAACAACCACTAATCGAGACACTCAAATTTTGTCCTGACTGTAAACACAAATCCCGAATTTAAGTATCAGTAATAGGAGGATTATTTCCCCTAAATCCCACCAGTATGTTTATATCTTGCTTTAATTACCAGCTTGCCAGATATCCCTCAAATTTGAGAGAGAATCTTGAGGTAAAACTGCCTGGAATGAAGATCCCTTCTTTTGTAGCATTTAGGAAATTTTTCTGATGTTTGAGTTTTGGAAAATGTTTTTTAGATCCCCATTTAGTCATTTAGCAGACTCTTTTATCCAAAGCAAGCTAAAAAAGTGACATGGACATGGAACCACAAACGAAGACGGAGACTTTACAGACTTCAGAACGGTGGTGCATCTACTCTCCCTTTTAAATGGGAAAACACGGAAGGGGCAAGTAAACAAACATTTAATGTCTTTTTTTAGACATCATATTGTCCCAGATTCCTCACAATGAGTTCAGTACCCATCATTAAGAAAAACTGAACAAATAATCATTGTAGTGTTGTTACCACATTCTGACAGCTGTATAACCATGCAGACTTGTGATCAGTAATCTGAAGCTGTTGCAAGAGTTGTTCTCATTTAGTGGTTTAAAACAAAAAACCAAAGGGTGATGGAAGGGGGTTGGGCTGCTTTTTAATGTGTAAAGCAAATTGTGCTACTGTATGTTTCTAATATATGAAAAGTAGGAAAAGTAGGGGTGTGACGAGATCTTGTGGCAAGAAATATTGAAATATTGTCTTGGATTGGATCCAATATCATGTATCGTCTCATCTCGTTGAGTGTATCGTCACAACCCTAATGAAAAGTGATTTATAAATAGTCTGAGACGGAATTTACAGTAAAAACAGACCCTTTGAAGAATAAGTTGGGGTTTTTTTTCAACCTCGACCTATTTTCTAGCATGAAATACAATCATTTACACAGCCAGACAGTTTTGGTGTAACTTGAACTCCTTCAGGAGATATTTAGATCAGTGTACATCCAACAATCCGTATTTAGGCGCAGCCTCTAAATACGGCAATTTCTGCCACAAAACTCCTTCCTTTCACCAATGTGTTGTTATGAATCGCTGGTGCGATCACTCCTGGCAGCTCGAAGCGGCTCAGAGTTGCGCTTTGTGGTGATCCGTCGTTATTTACAGGCATTAAGTTGTAGTAAGGCCTTCGATGATGTAACTTCCAGGCCGCATCACAGCGCCTAATGGCTGTAAACAACGACAGAAAAAAAAATGCAACTCCAAGCCGCATAGAGCTCACAGAGGGATCAGACCAGCAATTTTTAGCAACACATTGGTGAAATGAAGGAGCTGTGACAGAAATTACCTTATTTAGAGGCAGTGTGAGCTGGCCCCGTTCACTCCCATTATACTGGATGTACGCTGATCACGAGTGGATCTAAATATCCTGAACGAGTTCAAGTTACACCAAAACTGTCTGGGTGAGGAAATGATCATATTTCATTCTAGAAAAAGGGTCCATGTTGAAAAAAAACAAACTTATCCTTTAAAATGATCTAAGTGATTCAAAAGATTTTTTTTTTCCTTTCCATTTTCCTCCTCCGGCCACAACCCGATGCAGCTATAAATTCACAGCTTTGCTGAGTGAGAAGCCAACACCTAAAGCAGGCATGAATACCAGATTCAACATGTTGGGCTGCACAGAGCCGCCGAGGAGAAGCCTTACACAAATGATGTACAGCTGCTGACATTTTACCCAATGTAGCTGCTTTCTTCAGTTTCCATTTCTCTCTGTTTCCATTTATATGTGCAAGTTATCTGCCCCCCATCCCCCCCATGATTTGCCTTGATAACCCAATATCTGGGTACAAAAGCTGAGGTATAAAGTCTTTGTTCATGGTGAAAGGTGCAGTGACAAAAGGTTTAAGGCAGCCTCGTTTCCACAGCGCCACGGGGAAAGTGATATTCATGCCGTGGGAAAAGCCTGACTGGCTCGGTCCACCTGGGGACGGATGTGACAAATAAAAGGCCCGCCTGCAATTCATGGACGAAACTTTGTTTTAAGCCCAGAGTTGTGCTGCAGATTAGTGGATTAAAGAAAAATCCACCAGCAAGTTTTATGTTTTTAACTTGAATGCAAACTCCCAGAACAGTCCTGGGAAGCTTACAGGTTAGAGCCGTTGCACAGAGCCTTTTTAAGCACAATCGTTTTGCTGAAAACAAGAATTTTTTTTCAGCTTTTTCAAACAGAAAACTGAAACAGAAAGACTCCCTGTTGCGTCCCCAAACATTTCTGGGCATACATGGAGATAGACACAATATAGGGTGGACGATCTACACTAGTCAAACGTTTTAACACACTTACCGATTAATCAGGTTCCAGCTATGCTAAAGTCACTGACCGCAGTCAGTCAGGGTGATCTTTGTCAGATCAGACGCCAATCAACTGGAACACATCAAGGCTTTTCAAGGTTTTATTTGACTTTATCAAAAAGTGATCATTAGAGCAGAAACTGGAAACAAAAAACTGAGAGTGAAATGAAAAAAGTCTGGAATTAACCGGTTAGAAAAGTTTATGATAATCTGATAATTATCAGTGAACTCTGGGAAAACAACTGTTCCAAGAAGTCAGACTGATTGTCTATACAGTAAGCTGCTGCACATGCAAGGTCGTTACAGGTGGGTTTTAGGAATGTCATCATTACAGATTTTCTTGGCACAATATTATTATAAAGGTAATTTCCCAAAGCTGTATCCTAAATCACATGAACACTCCTTTTAGGGCTTTATGTTGTAATCAGGGCCATCAGAATTGATGTGTTAATGCAAAGAGATTAAGATAGATAAGATGAGATAAGATAAGATAAGATAAGATAAGATAAGATAAGATAAGATAAGATTTATTCCAAAGAAAATGTATGCAAACTCTGAAATTAATCAATTTTCCTTTCCCATTAACGGAAAAACTCACAGTCATTACTCATTAAAAATCCAAATTTTGTTTTATTGCAGAGGAGGAGCTTATTTTGGGTACATAGGTGCCATGTCACAGTGCCAAACCTAATCCACCCAAAAACCAATTCATCTTCCTGATTTATAAAGAATCTAATGGTTTTCTAGCCTTATGTTTAGAGGCTGCTGCAGGATGATGCATCAAAAAACTTTGTTTTCATTCTGGGTGTAACTTGGGCTGATCTGCCTTCATGGTTCAGACACCACCTTTTATCTAAAATCTTTAGGATTAAAACTAAATAATTGTGACATCCCCAGTGGATTTATGATTATTGGAAACATTTCATTCATGTCCTGCTATGGGTCCGTGTGGCTTATACTGCACCTCCACAGAAAGCTGATATCGCCTCCACAACACTGGACAGGTTGTGTTCAAGCTGCTAAAATCAGAAACAGGTAAAGGAAAGAAGCAGAAAGTCAATCACAGCTTGGTGTTAAATGAAGCAACACTGGTGCTGATGGGTCAAGGATTTGTCTTTGACTTTTTTCATATTCATGTTGAGATCGAGAAGTTAAATTCATGAGTCCAATGTTCTTAAATGAAATATAAAAGAAAATATTAGTAAATAAATTGGTCTACTGCAATATTATTCCACCTTTACCTCACTCCGCTACAGAGAAAAAACAGAAAGATGAGGAAACAGGGTGGATGTGGTTCTGTGCTGCTTCATTATGGGTTCAGAAGTGTGAGAAAGTGTTGCAGGGGTTCCTCCATGAGGGGGAGGTTGAGTAACAGAGATTACTGTCAGATTTTACTCCCACATGAGTTGAGAAACCCTGTTGAACCTTCACCAAATCCCTCTGGAGCGAACACTTACAACAGGCTGCATGATGTCCATGCTGCAGCAGCCTGCACCAGAACAGTGCAGCAATACTTCTCCATTTCCACGAGGACTTTTTTCCCCCTGTCTGGTTTCCTAAATATACTTTGGAGAACGCAAACTATGAGTCAGGTTTCGTGCCGAGTGTGGTTGCATGAACTCTGAAGCATTTACTCCTTTGGTTTAGTTTATTTCACCACAAAAAGAATGACATGTATGTTATGACATTCAGCTCCTCCTCCATAAAAAAGCGAGCGAGGGAGATATAAGAACAAATCTGACAGGCTGGAACTAAAGAAAAAAAAATCATTTAAAATCTCCCAAAAGAACAAGTATTGGTTATATTTCTTCAGTCTAAAGAAAATTAGCTTGCACATCCTGTCTTTAAGTTAAGAAAGAGCTAAACAGAAAACAAGTTTCTAAGCCTTGCCTAGCTTCCTTGGGAGTAAGAAAAGTAAAGTGAAAATGTGAACACACCCTGCAAACTAGCAGAAGAAGCTAACAAGTTGTGCTGTGTAGGATTGATTTGCAGGCAGAGGTAAAAATGTAAGACTGACCTGATAAACATGGTCCTCAACAACCTCTTTCCATTTCCATTCCTCCCCACCCCCAAAGTTACTTTGCCCTTGATTGCAGTCAGTTTCACTCTGTACATAAATGATTAATGCTAATGACCTCATGATGTAATAACTGGAAGAGGACGAAGCTGTCATTATGGATACATCAAAACTAAGTCCACCTGAAGCATCAACAATCGATCTGCTGTCCAGGCGAAGCACCTCATCACACATTTACACGCCCTGGACCACAACATGGATCGATGAGCGCGCTCCAGGTTTCATCACATAACAGAAACTACACGTGGATATCCTGGAGGCTCTTTGCAGACACGGGGAGGAGACGCATCACATCAGTCTGCCAAAAGTTCATGTATGTGCACGGTTTCACAAGGTTTGTTAGTTCATAGTTTGGCTCTAATTGACTGCGGAGGCAACTGGAGTCCAGTGGACTCATTGATGTGAGCTGTGTGACATTCCAGCAGATTCTGAGCCTCGCATCTGGATGTGGAGCTGAAGTAGAGACTCATCAGACCAGGCGACGCTTTTCCATCTTTTATTGTCCAGACAACTGCTGCTCACTGGATATTTTCTCTTCTTCAGACCATAAACACAGAATCCCAGCAGATACTCAGACCAACAAGCATGCCCCGTTCAGGCTCTTAAATCTCCTGTCTTCCTCATTCTGATGCTCAGATTGAACTTCATCAATTCATCCTCATCATGTCTACATGACTAGATGTGCTGAGTTGCTGCCATGTGATTGGCTGATTTGATATTTGTGTTAATAAGCAGTCAGACGAACGGGCCTGATGATAAATCCATCTAAACTAATGGCATCAACCCACAAAGAGATCAAGAAACAAACACTGGTGTGTGTATCATGTCATATTGCTGCTGGTTCATGAATGAAATCAAAACCATATCAAGGCAAAATGTATTACATCAGCAAACATTGAATGGCGATTAACTGATTGGGTAATGTCATATCATGCCAAACCTGCCCCAGCCAGGTGGGATCCCCATGCTCCCTTCCTCTTCTACCTAAACTAATTAACCAAAAAAGCATTGGCTAAGTGCAAAGCACTCCTGTTGGCAGAGCAGGACATGGTGCCAGGGATGCACTCCACAAATGAGCCAACCGAGCCGGTCGCCGGTGGTGACGGCATCACAGGACAACCCAGGCATACAATGACTTGCTGTCATCCAACATTGCACTTCGTGATTGCACACTGATACTCCTTTGAGATACACGATCTCACACTGGGTGTGCTGTAATCGTAGCTACTTTTCCAAATGTTATTTCCCAAAAACTTTTATTCTACGAAGAGGAACGGGAGGAGGAGAAGGAGAACAGCAAGTGTTCCACCTCTGTCCCTGCAGCTCTGCCAGGCTGAGGAGGAAATCCTGGCAAAGCGGGCTATGAAACTGAAGGAGTACGCCCTCTTGATCCTTGATTTACTCACAGAAGGGTGAGGGGAGGACAGCAGCTCTAAAAATACCCCATAAGGAGAGAGGGCGAAGGAGATGGAGGGTTGGGGTAAGGTTTGGGTGAGAGGGGGAGCAGCGAAGGAAGAGGAGAAGAAGTAAATGCTTGTTTTTGTTCCCGTCACAACTGGTAAAAAAAAAAAAAAAAAAAAAAACTGAACAAGCCTGCATCCTAAAAATACGCCTCCCTCGTGACTGAAACCTCCCCAAAAATAAGAGTTTTTCTTTAATTCTGTGAAAGGGGCTGCTTCTTTATCCCTCTTCTATCTGACACATCCGCCTTCCTTTCCTCCTATCACCAAATCCCTCCCTCCTTTTTTTCATGAAAAAAACATGCCACTGCAGACCCAAACAGCCGGAGGGGTTAACATGAAGAGGAAAGATCGCTGAAGGAGACGAGGAGAGAGCAGAACAAAGCGCTTTTTTCCAACTAATTCATGTCAGGACCACTGGCCCAGATACCGAGGCCAACCGAAGGAGTCGACTGCAGCAGCACCAGAGGCTACAGGCCCCGACCATGAACAAAAACACACTGATAAAGACGGCACGTCAGTGCATACATGGAAAGAGGCTGATTGATATCAGACAATCTGATAATGATTTACCCCCCAAAATGTTGAGCAAAACCATCTTATGATGACTCTAAATATAAATAATATCTAGTTTACAATGGCTGCAATAAACTGTGAAAACACTTTGCATCTGAAGAGAAGTTAAAAAGATGAACAACAATGAAACCATACAAGCAGAAAAAAATTGGTCTGTTCAGCTCACAGATCAAAAGGAGGCAGGTCAGCGTCATGCTGCTGCTATAAAACATTTCAGATCAGCACACCAGCTTGATTCTGTGGCGTCGTCTGCAGTGGCGCTCAGTTATGACCAGTTTTTCTCTACATGTACACACAGGACACCAATATGGAATGATGGTTCATCGTTAACAAAACACGGCTAAAAGGATTCATGACGATAGCTTTATTTTGCTTATAATGAGGACGTAATTATGGATTTTATTTAAAAATAGAAAGTGTTGCTCGAGTTGCATGTACAAAAAACTTAAAAAAGCATTCAAATATTCAAGATGACCAATGATAATGCAGCCATGAACTGACAAAAAACAAATGAAACCAGGCAGAAGATATAGTGGGGGATAAATAAACAGATGAAGAGCATGTGTGGTAATCAGTAGAGGCCCAGGTGGGGCGGCAGGTCAGGAAATAAAAGCTAAGTACACAACAGAAAAGCCAGACTAAAAACATCCACCATGACTACAAACCAAAATCAGAACTCAAACCCAGATCATGACCACCTGGTTGTCCAGCTTGGCCATTTCCAGACTAAACTGGAAACCTGCCGATGGTCTTACGCCAGAAGTCTTCACATCTAACCACGGTCACATTCATATTTTTCCTGTTAAGCCACCAAACACTGATCAGTGAAACATAAAAAAGTAAACTCAGGGGACGAGCCGGCGGTGTAAGAAAGTAATCTGGTGATCAACACTGTTCATCAAAACGTCATCATAAATGGTCTCCAAGGATACACGGCTATCAACAAGCCAGGGAAACAGGGAGAAAAGGTTAAAATATGTCACATGACCAATGAACTGGGCTGAAAATCATTGGCAGCAGGTGTAATGGAGGGATGGGTCCTCCTCACAACCTTTACTGAACATTACTGAATCAATGTGGGATCAGCTGGAGAGAGAATGAAACGAAAACGTCCAGAGAGCTGCTGAGAGTCCTTCAAGGATCCTGGAGAGATATTTTTGAAGACAATAAAGAAATAAAAAAAGGCTTGTCTGAGGGGGTTCGCATCAAAAATTCATTTTTAAAACCCAAATATACAGATTCTGATGTTGTCTTAAAAACTGCTTATTTATTTGTTTTAATAAATCACTGGACCTGTTCCTTGTTTTTCTGGCCATGCAGAATGTAAAGAAGCGAAGCCCAGTTCATGACTCTACAGTGTTTTTACTCTCAACACAAGTGATTTTTGATGTATGCACTTCTGTGGGATATCATGGTGACAATAAAGATTTGCCTCTTTTTTGTGGCTTTGATATTTGTTTAACTTCAAACCAACATGTGTGTCCACACAGCATTTAAAAATCTCTGGAGAAAAAACTATTTAGGGCTTTAAAATGTCATCAGAAGAGTGCTGAGCACTGATACCCTCCGTCCTTAATGTCCTCCACCCTAACACCATCATGCACACACTCCTCTACCCCTCCTGGGCAGATTGTGGAAAATGCTAACCCCACACACGCCTAGCGAGACAATGACCCAATATCGGACAGAGCGTGAACCTGAGAGGCTGCGAGGTAAAGGCATCCCCGGCCCAGATTGACCGGGGATCTTCACTTGTTTGAGTAGTTGGTGACACTGATATCCACCGCCTGTGTCACATACAACTTAGTGGTAACCATATCTGCCCGCAGGGCCCCAACTTACTACTTCCATCTTCCCCTCTGCTGACAGCTGACCATGGGGAGTGATGAATGGGGGGGTCATGTAGCCAGACGAGCACACAATGAACCCGATATGTAGAATCTGACATGAACACATGGACGGCGTTTCCATGCTTTCAACTAAATATAGCTGCAGTCATACCATTCTACCAGATTCTTCTTTAAAAAGAAGTTATTTCTACAAATTATTTCAATTTTGCCAAACATTTTTTCATTTTCTATACAGTTTTGTTCCTTCTAGTCAAAGTGCGAATGAAAGATCGGATTAATTACCTCAACATAATTGGACTAATTAAATGCATCTTTATGTCACTGTTTGACTAGAAGGAACAAAACTGCATGTTTTAAAGAACAGCATGACTATTTTTCATTTACCATGGCAACATGTCAAATTTGGGGCGCATGCCCTGTTCCCTGGGTTCACAGTCATGTTTCAGTGTTTATTTCATCTGCAAAGATTAAAAACATTGTTTAGAATAAAAACATTTGTCTGAAATGCACTAAAACTGCAAGAAAACTATTACGTGAAAAACTAGATTTATTTTAAACATGTAGATAATTTAAAGCTGCAAAAAGCTGACTTCTGTTAACATGGCTTAGGCCAATGCCAGTATATATCAAACATACCGAAAGGACGACAATATCAATACCTCAGCACTTATGATCTATTAGTAATGGCTGTGTTTATGGCTGTCTCCTCTAGTCTTCGCTAGTTTGCCTCATAGTGACTGAGGATGATATTAACAGCTCATTTAGCTGTTACGGGAATCAAACTTGTGACGTTTCACCCACAAGACATCACCATGAAACACCTCCCTAATAGAATCTCTGGATGTAAACAACAGTTTCATACAACTCTGATTGCCAGCACCGATCCAGTTTCCCACGCTCCATCTCCAAGTAAGAAGCGGGAGCAGGTTTTGTTTGGCTCCCTGTTCTGTTTGGTTAAGATAATAAGTTACCTGCTACTTCTTAATCAGCATTACTTGAAAATCCTTTTTTTTTTCAGCCAAACTTCAGCCAACACGTCCCCTCTTCCTCTTTTCTCAAATGCTGAAGCAACACAAACAACAGGATTGTTTAGGAGTAACTCATCAAACTCAGACACAACTGCATAGATGCCGTGCGTAAAAGTCTCGCGTCATGCGCGCTCAGGGCTTTGGCTTCATCAGAATTTTTCTAACAATCTCCCAGAGGGGGGTGTGGTGTACTTCAACAGCTAAATGATGAAACGGTGATACCAAAAGTTGGCAAACTGGCACGTGCAGGAGAAAACGGAGCTGCAGAGAAATGCTCAGACATAAGAGGCTTCTTACAGGAAAATGGGCCAAAGTGAGTCACGACCATGTTTAACCCTGCATCCATCTCCATTTGTTATTCGGACACCAGATTAAAAACACGAAATATTTAGAGAAATCCTCACATTCTGACAGAAGTTATAAAACAACAGAATTGGTCCTGACTTCTGATGACGGAAATATTTAATTTATTACAACCTTTGCGCATTTAGGATCCAACATTTCAAACAAAAGAGCCAAAACAAAAAGTGCACAATGAGCTAAAATCTGGATAGTCTGCGCTGTGTTCCACTTACCGGCCATGCAAACTGGAAGGGGATGACAATCTTCCCGGCATCGCTGTTCCGATTCTGGCCGGATTTCTGGCCGCCTCTGAACTGAAAAGTATTCCCACCGATAACCTTTGTAGTTTCCGAGCCGTAGGTGCACGCTCCGCTGGTCGTCACCTCCGTTTGATATTCCTTTAAGCACACTCTGAAGTACGTGTCGCACTCGTCCACGCCGCAGTGGCCCTCCGCTGCGCTCTTCTCCGCGTCGCAGCAGTCGCCGCTAAGGAGCTGACCTCTGGGGTTCTCCACGGAAATCAGCTGCAGCTCAAAGTAGCCCGTGGACTGAGACACCTGAAGGGATGCAAGGACGGGGGCATGTGTGAGGTTACTGTACTGCAAAAAAACAAAATGCTTTTCATGTCTGCAAACTTTACCCAGAACGCATTTTCTTTTGCGCCACGCCGTGTTTTATAGACAAATTTCACACAAAAAAGTCTCCAAAACAACCACTGCACGACTGCCAGAAACAAATGTGCGTATTTATATATGTGTGTTTATTTATTTTCTGCAGCGTAAAGTCATTCTGAAGCTCTTCCGTAGGCTACTATACACTTTGGCACAGCTGAACTTCAGGGCTCGATAACTAGACTTGGTGCTCCAATTCAGCTCACTCTGCAGTTCGGGTTGCAGCTGTACACTACAGAGATACCGATTTCACAACGCTGGTGTCTGAGTTAGAACTAGAAAAAACTTTTTTTATTTAAAGGCATAGAAAAGATGAAAACATGGAGGAAAGGTACATAATTTATGTTTTTTTTTTATTATCTTGTTTAAACTCTTGTTTGGTTATAAGTGGGGGGCATTTACGGTCGCAGATGTTCCAGCTGCAAAAATGAAGCAAATTCAACCAATTATTCAGTGTTTCACATATTAACGTATTGGTATCAATATTTTAACAAGGAAAAAGAAAAGTTTTGAATCCCTTACAACACAAGTGCCTATTATACATAAAACGAGCAGCTCATAAGATGCCAAATATTTAAAAATCTGGAAAAACTGCCAACTAATTTATCTCCCGAAGGAAGCGCAGATTTAGAAATTCCAGATCACATGATTCAATTGTGGGAAAGCAATTCAATTAGGGCTGGAATTTAAGCCCCTGCAAAACACACTTTTGCTTCATCCATTAGTTAAACCACCGACAAAAGCATCCTCTGACCCCCGGAGTGGATTCAAATAAAGTTCTCACCTCGGCCCACAACGTGAGGAGCAGACACACTAGCGAGAAGTGATGCACTTTCCCCGGATTAGTCCACATGTCTCCGGCCGCACAGTGTTGGTTATCATCAGGGAAAAAAGCACCAAATATGCGCCTCAGTCCGTCAAAAGGAGAATGAAGAGGGAGAGAAAAGGCTGGATCCTCCTCCTCCTGTAGTCCAAGGCATGCACGGCTGCTCCCCGGGATGCCTGCGGGTCTGGAGGAGGGAAAGACGCACAGCCGCTGCTGCTACTGTTTGGTCCACGGACGCACAACAAGACGCGCAAAGTCCTTTTCCCTTCGCCGCTCGACGCACTAAGCAGCAGGGGGAGAGGCGCAACGGCGCGTCTCTGCTGCCAGAAGCAGAGGCCGGGGCGCTCGTGGTGACGGACAGCTCAACTGTCCAATCACAGGCCGTCTAGGTGGAACTGTTACATCTGAGAGCCAACCGAAGATCAGGCGGGAGGAGGAATAAAAGAAGGACGGATGATGGATTTATTATTGAATTTTTCTCACACATAAGTATGTACACACGTTTTTACGACTCTCATACCTCCGATTTGTGTTTTTGTGAGGACAGTTTTGTTTTTGTTGATTTTTTCATACCTACCGAATCAACACGAAAACAATAAAAAAGGTCTTAGAAGTTTCGTCCATAAATTCAGCTCAGGAGGTTTATATCAAATCTACAAAAACAAGTGATTTGGAAATTAATGAGAGCCATAAATAATCATTAAGTACATGGAGAGAGTGGTTGATGTTAGAGGACACCTGAGCTGCTCCTCGCTGAGCGGCAGACGGTGCAAACAGGACCGTTAGCGCCCTCTACCGACAGCTCAACTTCTACTCAGCACATGTAGATCAGTGATTTGCGACACATGAAAACAAAATTCGTTATGAATACACTTCACAACCATCAGGTCCACTTCAATTCTTGATATCATAGCTTCAACCAGGTGATGGAAACCTTCCTCAGAGGTTCTGCTCCATGTTAACATGACAGCATCACAGCTGCTGCATCATGAT
>JBBBVT010000021.1:22483457-22494273 GCA_037177035.1 Craterocephalus eyresii
GGGCTTCCCTGCTTAGGCTGCTGCCCCCGCGACCCGACCCCGGATAAGCGGAAGAGGACGGTACGGTATGGTACGGTACGGTATATAACTAATGTCATGCTATAATCAGTCTCTAAATCAAGTAAAAATGTATGTTTACACAAAGTATCCGGAGTGCAACCAAATGTTTGTTGGGAGACATTGTTTGGCTCGGTGAGCTGCCTCCTGTGGGCATGACTGCCTGTGTTTGCTCCGCGTGAACTTTCCTGTACCAGAGTTACGTCTTCAAACACCAGAGACACTCAGCACAGAGGATGTCTGCAGACTTTCTGGCTCGGAGCTAATTTCTGCTCTTTGTTAAAAATAAAAAGCTTTTTTCGTATTTGTCTGCGCATCTCACAACCCAAAACTTCTAACCCCTCTGGGTCAGAAACACTGAGTCTTCCCCTCCGTCCAGACAGACAGGCAGACAGCGTGGGAGGGGATGAGAGGGAGAGGGGATGTGGGCTGAGGGTCCCGTCTGCAGGGAGAGCAGTTGTTGGCTATCCATCCAGCAAAGCCCCAGGCGCTTTCTATCTATGGCAACCCAACAGACACCTCAGAAATCCAGATCTTTTCTCCTTTCCTCAGAAGGCAGGCGGTGTGGGAGGAGAAGTTCTTCATCCCAGATCTCTGAAGCACCAAAAATACCAAAAATGTGGGCAGCTTGGAGGGAATCATCCAACCTCCAAATAGGATAATAATAATATCCATTTTCTGCTCAGTCTGTTTGCTGCTCTCACTCCATTGCTTCTACTCATGTCAAAATCTAAAACTTTAAATTACCCTTTGATGTTACCCTCGTTAATGAGTTATTCTTTATTCTTTATTTATTATTCTTTATTTATTATTCTTTATTCTTTCACCTTTATGCAGTGCAGGTTACAAAACAGATCTCATTGAAATAAAGTACTGTTTCTGCATGGTTGTTTTAAAATGCTTTTTTTTAGTTACTGGGATGAAATGCAGGAGCCTTTGAGACTAAAATCCGCTCTCCGACTCTCTGCTCCCCATCTTCCCTCGACCCTGTCCAACCTCAGCAGCTGTGCATACAGAGAATAACGAACAGTCAGTTTGTTCCCCTCAGCTGAGTACACGCCAAGTTATAATGACAGAATCAGGCTCCGTGAAGAGTCGGTAGCAGTAATAGAAGAAAAAAAAACATTTTCCACCATATGGCTTTGAAGCAAATAAATAAGCAAGATCATTTTGTCATGCGATGCTAATTAGCGTGTTGTTTTTGGCAGCCGTCTTAGCTTTAGTCTTTAGTACAATGTGCTTATTAGTTTTAGTGTTAGTCTTTTCACAAATTAGAAATTAAATTTAAGGTTGACAGGTTGAAGCAAGTGTTAACTTTGACGCTTTACATAGTAACCAGATTCTAGCAGAGACTTTTCCTTTGAAGGAGAATGCTGCAGTGCTGCTGTGCTGGACGTCACCGCTGTTGGACAGGAGCCAGATTACATGCAAACAGGCAGAACAGTCATGCATTTCAAGCCACCCACTAACATTTTTCTCCAGTCTCAAAACTCTGACACATCTCGTCATGTTTTCGTCATCAAAGGGGCACATTTAGCTTGTCGCCATCTTGTTATAGTCATGAAAAAACAGTCATCAACAAAATGATTTTGCCATCAGTGATGAAATCAACGCTGCTCTTTAAGCTGGGTTCTCATTTCTTAGGTGTTTTTCATAGTAAACAGAAAAACATACAGAAGATCACAATGAAACTAAATGAAATGAGCTTATGGGTTTTGTAAGTAGAATAAAAAACATACAGATAATGTGACTTTTGTATGTTATTGTGATGGTGAGACAGAATATAGCCAGAGCGGGATTATTCAGATCATCAGCAGCTGAACCGGTAAGGAGGCGATGGAGTGGTTTTATTATGGGCAGAAAAAAGCATCAAAACTCTTTAAGTGAAGAAATGTCCTGCGGAGAGCCATTTTTCTTCTCCCACAACATAATGCGTCAATCAACCAACAGGAAGTCCTGCGAGAGTCACTTGTCACAAAAACCAAAATAATACCAGTAAAGAAATGGATCAGAGGCTGTTTGTTTGTGTCAGTGCCTGTAGGTGTGTGTCTGTGTGTGTTTTTTACTTATTACTGCATAGCTCTACTACTGTATACGCTGTTGTATTGTCTAAAAACACTGTTCATCGTATTATATGATGTTTCATTATAATATTATAGTATTGTGTTTATTTTTAACAATGAATGTGACTATGGTATTTATGATGACTGTAATAGTTTTAAATCACTGGGGAGATGTAATGTGATTAGTATCTTCCAATTTATTTAGAACTGGGACATTTCCTTGTGTTGTTTTAATTTCCTTTTAAATTCCTTTCTGTTTACATTTCATACTCTGTGTAGTAGTTTGGATATATATATATATACATTCTTTTTTTAAATTTTTTAAGCTGGATTTTTTACTTTTACTTTTACTTTTTACTGGTCCTCTTTTTACTGGATTTCCTGTTGTCTTTCCATCATCTCCAACCAGCCTGCCCAGTCTCCTCTGACATCATCTGCTGGATATTTTCTCTTCTTCAGACCGTTCTTTGGAAACCCTGCAGATGTTTTGTGGTGAAAATACCAGTAAATACTCAGACAAACAACCATAAATCTATTTTCTTCCTCATTCTGATGCTCAGCTTGAACATCATTCCAGTCGTGTTGACCATGTCTACATGACTGGATGTGTTGAGCTGCCGTGTGATTGGCTGATTGGGTATTTGTGCTGCCGGTGATTGTATCCTCATTATTAGCTGTTGGAGTTTTAGTATCTATTCTGACTGCAGATCTGTGAGTTACTTCAGTGAATTGATCATTTGATCTGTGAAAATCTGTGGGTCATTAAGTTTCTTATTTCAAAATTCAGTACTTTGAAGTGTTTGAGTTTTTTTTCCTGTCAGCTGACAGAGAAAGGGGCTAATCATGTCAAAGCCAACGTGGGGAAGGGGGGGCTATTGAGAGACAGACAAAACTGGAAAGCAGATGTTTAGATTTGATTGGGAGATTATCTAAAGATTGCATTTTTGGTCTTGGAGCGGCGGATGAGCATGCACCTCATTAACATGCTTTTGTTTTGCTCCTCTTTGTTCTGCATATCTGAGGGCTGTAAACAGACAGATGCTCAGACAGACAGACAGATAACACCAGTCATAAAGACAAGCAGATGGAGAAAGACGTCGGCAGACAGACTGCAGATTTTACTCTTAGATGCTGGCAGATTGCCTCTCCTCTTAGTTGGAATTTTTTCTCTTCGGATTCTCCTCCACTTTCCTTTTCTCGTTCTTTGTCCTTTTACACTTGAACCATTTGCTAAAAATTCTTTGGTTTTTTTGGCTGTTTTTGAGGTTTGGCTCCCACAGCACGTTGGGGTTATTGTGCACTGTCTCACTGTACACAGCAGAGTCCCAGAAGCACCATGATTGCAGCTAGGACACAAAGTGGAACATCTTTATCGCTCTTTAACCTAAAAACATGATTTATATACATGTTGGTCAGATTTCTGCTATAAAGAAGAAATTAATCTTAATTGTAGTTTTTGTCTTTTACAGGAGAAATGACTTAATGACCTCAATCTTTCTACTTGGCTATGTTAAGAGTTGAGAAACACAGCAACAGATCAGGTGGCTTGTCCCTGGCACTGGTTTTAGAACCATAAAAACTAGGAAATCCACATTCATTTGAATTGCTTAGGGATTTTATTACTGTAGATCATTTTCATTTAGACATAAAAACTCAAAAGAATCACATTTGATCGCTTTAGTGTTTTATTCTCCCTCCCGCCATCATCCCTTTGTCCATTCCTCCTGTATCCTTTAATCATTTTTCCTTGCTGTTCGGCTCTATCTCTCACAGACAAGTTTGCCAGCTCACATGCAGATCTGAGCTTGGACAGATGGTCGCGAGCAAAAAGTGTTTACTTGCACACGGCTCCGAACAAAACGAGCAGATGCCTGCGGAGCTGCTACTCTTCTCCAATCATCATGATACCAAAACAGGCCCAAGGGGAGGAGAAGACAGCAAAGAAACCGACGGCGAGGGAGGAGGAGTTCATTTTGTGCCTAAATGGAGGAACAGGGTTTCAGTTTTTACCTCAAAAACACACACCTAGAAACACACTTCATTAAAAAACCCCTGGAGAATGCTGAGGCTGGCTTCATTTGGTTTCTGCTGGCTTTTCACCAACGTCTGTGTGTCATCGTTATATTCTCTTCTCCTGTCTGCTGCATTTTTGGAATAAGATGTTTTTTCTGTGTAAAGCCTCGGCAGGTTTCTGGGTCTCTCAGACACAGTTTTCCTCTGCTCATTGTGTCTTCATCAAATAGTAGTAAGCCTCACCAATAAGCACTGTGAATGCATTGCAGATGAAACTGGTCTTTTAATGGAGGAGCCACTTTCAGGGCTAAAAAACAAGCAAGTTTGTTGGTGAAAAGATTTTGAGAAATAAAGTGCTAATGAACTTAATTTGGTACAAAGACAAGCAGAGAGTGACACAGTTTAAAAATATCTTATTTTATTAGTATTTTTCAGTCATTTCCCAGCTAGTTCCCATTGAGGCATCACGTCCTGTCTCAGTTTGATTGGGATTTCTGAAAAATGTCAAACCTTCCTTCGGTCTGGTTGAGTTCAAACTGGACCTAAGTCAAGCAGTCCAAAGCATCTGGACAATGTAACATAATAACAACAGCTGCTCGCTAGGGGGTGATACTCCCCAAAACAACCGCTGATCAATGATGAATAATCAGGAAGATAATCAGGCTCCTTTATTGGCCAGGACCGGAAGAGGAATTTGTTCGGCTTTCACAGGCTCCTTCATGGCAGAGCTCACATCTCATCCCTGCACCATGCCTGTCCACGGCACATTTTCTCTTTTTTTCCATCATTGAACACATCATTTTGGCTGTTTTTCCTCCTACCCAAACAATACTCTATGGTGAAACTGATCAAGGTTACTTCAGGGTTCTTCTTATAAAAAGAGAGAGTGATCAAAGGATCTTGCTAAATTCAGATAAAAAGTGGTTTGCAAACCTTTTATTGGGATCAAATCATGTCACGGTTTCCAGGGATCCCTTGGTTAAATGTTCGTAAATCTATGTGGCTCATTTGCACTAAAAAAAACAAAGCTAAAACACAGAATGTGTAGGTAGAGAATTACCAGGACACCTATGTCCAATCAGAAATAAAAAAATCTTCCACAATACAGTACATGCCATGCTGCATTCACAGACAGCTAAAAATGGAAACTCTGCTCTTTCAAAATATAATATATCAATTTATTTATAAATTGCTTTTCATAGAAAGGCATAAAAAAGTGTTTTAAATAATAAAACAATAAAACTCATGTATATATGCAAACCCACAATCCTTCAATCACCTACAGTCACACCTTCCTGTAACATGCTCTCGTTTTCCTACATATGGATCACCAATGCCATTTCCCCAGTACCAGGAGCCTGAATATTAAGTTCATCATAGATCAGTTATTAAGAGTCAGCATGGCTGATATTACAGCTGTTAGAGGCTAATAGCGGAGCTTTTCTGTTTGTTATTGGCGATGTTGCGGCCCACAGCAGTCTCCGCCCTCCTGTTCATGAATCGTCAACAACATCATCATGAGCTGCACTGGCGCCCTCCCTGGAACACGGTCCATGATGGGAGCAGGGCTCTAATTCAGGCAAAGAAAATTAACTTCTCAAGAACTAATAAGATTCCAGTGCCTAAATCTGCAGGTGTAAAATCAAATCCTTTAGATGGCAGGGGTCAAACTTTCAGAATACTTTTCCTATATAAAGAGTAAACAGCTTTGTTTTCTGTCTTAGAAACATCAGATGATTCATTTCACCTCAGTACTTTTCTTTTTCTTGGCATACATTTTTATGTGTATCCTATCCTGTTTTTTTCTTAATCACACACACCTGCTCAAACAGCCCAGTTTCCAGCATCCGTTGCTGTGGTGATCCTAACCCATTGCTCTTTGTAATCACGTTGATTGGCAACCACTGCAGTGTCTTTGATTAATGCTACAAATCGTCATTAGTGATGCTGGAGTTGCACATTTCAAAAAACCCCAAACATCCAGATTAAATCAGGAGTGGAACAGCTTCCCCATCCCTTCCCATGCTCCACACCAGCAATTACTCACAACTGGATGTTGGTGTGAAACTCCACATAGATGGGTCTGTAATGACCCGCTAAAAATAGATTAGATTTTTTTAGCTGGCATGGAGGGATTCATCTGCTCTCAGGAGCAGAAAAGGACTTCGATGAGAATGTCCTTCAGAAAACGGCAACATCCACAGTTTTATGAAAACGCTTGTGAGGGCAAATCGAACAGCTCATAGATTCGTGTGTCTTTTTTTTGCTCCGTTATTGATATTTTTACTAAGAAGCTTTATCACCAACATGGAATCTGATTGGCAACTTCTCAGACATTGATTACTGAAATATCCAATTTTAATGATGTCTTTCTAAAATCTGCCAGATGTTTCCAGAGAAATTAGCCATTCAATCCGGACTTAAAACTCCCCCTTTACATGTCATGTGGAATGTTTGAACTATATTTAGGTCAGACACACTGAAGGGAAAAAGTACAGTCTACTGATGTATTTGCATATAGGGCATAATAATGAACAATAAGCAAGTTTCAAAAGCAGAATTAGTTTTTTCCCCTCCTTTGTTACCACAGAGAAGCACTTAGGGGCTATCCAATTCCCTCAGCTGACTATATATACCAAGCTTGCGCAGAATATTCATTAGCGACCATAAATACCTTCTTCATGAATATTCATGACATCAGGTAAAGCATAAAAGAGAAAGACAAAACATGGCAGACGGAGGTAACCTCAGCCGTCTCTCCTGCTGCATGCGACTCACATCTTCCTGAATAATGCTGTAAAACAGGTGAAATCATTTTGCATATTCTGGATTCAGGAATAAGATTTGTAAAGTTATCAGAGCTCAGAAGCGTCTAAATCAGTCTTACTCTGAAAAGGAAAAGAAAAAACTAGAATAATTGTGACTAATCTTTCTCTCTGAGGAAAAGATCCAGTTTTATGGGCTGTTACTTCCCTAAAATAATTTATATCTTTCGTCCTTGGCTTTTTATTAACACACTAACTGCAAACCGAGAAATCCTGTTTTAATCCAGGTGCAGAGAACCGCTGATGATCCGTTGATCTGGTGCATCAACAAGCTACTGATGCTGTGGAGGCAGCAATGCTAAACAGTTTTCATACATTTTGGCTTAATCAATTCAAACTTTATTTGTAGCCTATTGCACCAAATCACATGCAGTAAAGGCATCTCAGGGCCCTTTATAGAGATAATCAATATGGGGCAATTCATTGTGGTCCACAGTATTAGCCTAGCGAAGGAAACCAACAGATTAGCTTTGTTAAAAAAAGAGTAACAGCTCATCTGAAGTTTCACTATGGAAGGCCTGGGGAGAAACATGACTTTTTTATAATTATTTTGTATTCATTTATTTGTATTATTTGTATTAATTAATTATGTATGTATTAATTATAAAATCTAGTGATCAAGTAACTTTAGACATCTTATCGGATATATAAATGAGAAACAAGGTCATAAAAGTAGTAGTCAGAAATTTTCCAGACTAATCAAACTCTGCACCACAACCTAGTTTTATTAAGATTAATCTCACTTATTCTACATTTCCTGCTCTGCTCAGAATGCAGGCAGCCTTGTTTGTTCTGTAAACTCATTTCATTTTCACATTCACTGACAAGACACTACCCCAGTGTAATCTACAGCAGGGTGCTCGGGTCTCTGTATCATTTCTCTGCAAGCTGCCAATACCAATTAGCCAAACGGAGAGAGCTGAGTGCAAGTCTGGAGCCGAGTGATATCAAAACAACTATCTTTAAATGAGAACCCTCTCCAAGGGAGAGCCAACCAATCAGAGAGCTCCCCGGATGGAGATCAAAATGATGTCAACCAGGTCAGGTCTCCACTGCCGGGCTGAGCTACAACTTGATAACTTACCTGTGTCTCCCAGGATGAAACCGATCCTGCTCTCTGCACCGGCCAATCAAAACAGCCGCCTGAAAATAAAAGATTTGGGTTGACACCAAAATATAGCAGCAATTTACACGAAGCTACAGGGAGTAACAACCAGTGTAAGACATGATAAATAAAGGATTTTATCTCTGTAGAGGGAGCACAGCAGGTGCATAATTAAAGCAAAGCAAGTTTATTTAAAAAGCACATAGACAAAGGCAGTTCAGTGTGTTTAACATAAATAGATTAAGCGGTTCAGAAAATGGATGGATGGATGGAAGACAAACATTTCAGGAAAAGGGAGTAAACTATTGAAAATGGTTAAAACAATTAAAAATTCAATCAAAGCACAGGAAAAGAATTGTGGTTTTTACCTGGATTCAAACATCTCCACACTTGGGACTAACAGTGTTTTTGCTGCTACAGTAAATGCTGCTTTTCCAGATTTCCTCCGGACTCTGGGTTCTGCCAGCTAACCTAAACACATAGATCTGAGAGTTTGACTCTATACTCTGTTAACATGCTTAGAAAGTAGTCTGGACCCAAAACATGTAGACATGTACTCTTGTTTAGTCACAGGAAACATTGACATATCCAGTAAGTTATAAATGGGCTGCTGCCATTTGGTGATAAAACCAAATAAACTGGTGTATCATCAGCATAACTGCGGTAATCCATGTCTGTAGTATCTGACCCTCTGGCTGCACGTTCTACTATTTAGCTAATGGATGTGCTTCACAACGCATTTATGCGGTTAGGTGTGAATAGAGTTTTTGTCCAAAAACAAGGCTGTGTGGATGCTGTTTTTTTTTCTGCAGGGAGAGGGGAGAATATTCGGTTTTACAAAAACCCAGCTACGTGTGTACATGGCCTTAGAGCCACTCTCTTCTATTTATGGTTGCGAGTTATGACAAAGTAATTCCAACCCTCTAAATATGACCTGAACCTTTCCAGAAAGTCCTACCCAATTTTCCAACTGGTCTTACAAAACATTGTGGTCTACAGTGTAAAAAGCAGCACTGATAAAATAAAACAAGCTCTGACACTTTCCGAGTTCAACCTAATGCCGTTTAAAACCAAAGTCTAACTGTCTCATAATTACAGAAATGTGGATATCCACAATCTTCTGGTCAAGTTACAATAAGACATTTTACTTTAACAAAGTAAATGGAAATATTTCCACGTGTTCTTTAGTTACTGTATTAGTGATTGATCCATATTTCTAATTTGGAGCAATGATATAGGATCGTTGGCCATTGAAAAAATACATTGATGTACACTGATGAAAAACTTTCACTTAATAAGCCATAAAGTGAGTGTGATGGTTCAGGCACCTTTGAAGGATAGATAGTATAGAAAATAGACAGATGAAAATACAGAAGTATTAACCAAGAAAATCCAACGGATGTGATTGTCACATGTCCATGTGGGCCCACAAGGGTTAAATACGAGCAATGTTGCTGCTAAGTGGACGTTGGCTTTAACTGGACAAACTCTGCAGATCCCATGTGGTTTCACCTACATGGGTCCCATATGTGAAGCCCATGTGGGTCGGCTGTCTGAGCCATAAGGGATATGGGTGGACTATTGGCTATAGACGGGGCCCATGTGTGGAAATATGGGCTCCACATGGCCCCAAGAACAACCAATATATTAACAGAAATGCATCTGAAAGTCCCATTCAATGCTTACATTAACTTTTTTGTACTAATTAATTCAAACAGTCTTATCTCTCATTTTCCATGAGCAATCTTTCTGACAGCAGAACTCCAGGTAACCTAGTCTTGTTTTAAAACATGCCGATTTATTTGACAATTAAGGACCTGTTAGTTTATCATCTTTCGCAACATAATAATTGCACATATGTAAGGACTAAATCTCTTCTAGAAATGTGCATCCATTTTACTGTAAGTAACATCTAGAGATGTACCAAATCCTGATTTTTAAGGTTCGGCCGAATACCGAATCCACTGCTTAAAATCTGTCCGAATCAATCAGTTCCCTTCTCATCCACTAGGTGCTGCTGCAAAACAGAGCAATTTCCCATTGGGTCCCATGTTAAAAAGGCCAACTTTACAGCAGAATTAAACATGTTTACAGCCTGGTTCAAAAAACCATTTTAATTTTAGGAATAAAATGTCAGGTTTACCTTCATGACAACTGTGTGGGGAGTGAAAAAAATTCTAGCTCCTGCGTTTAGATGTTATTTAATCCTAAAATTCTTCATTAATTGTGGGCGTGTCCTTTTGATTGACAGGTGTCAGATTAGCGTAGCACAACCGTGGTATTTAGCCGCTACAGCGCTTCATATCTTTAACCCGCCTTCCTCCGTTGGCTGTTAGCTCCCGTTAGCTCTGAGTTAGCTCTGTTAGCTTGTAGCTCGGAGTTTAATGGTTGTCAATCATCCCTCCCCGCGCACTCAGCCCCCCTCTCCGTCCCTCGTTGTCGGCCATTTATGGGCTTTCCGGCAGTCACGAGACTTGTGACGGTGCCAAGATGGCGAAGGAAGGAACCGCCCAATGTGCATCACTTCAGCTCAATACAATCCTGTGGGTCACGTGGTTTTAGGGTTTGTCCATTCTTTTTGCAGTCTATGGTCCGAATCCGAAACCAAATCTGAATCCTAATCTGATTATCAGCTATTTTATTATAATGCAACCCAGTCTCATTCAAAAACGTGTCATACCTACGTTGGTCCACAGTGTAAAACGTAAACATTTCACAAAAACGCCTCTGAAATTGTAGTATTGCTACGTTTA
>JBBBVT010000021.1:22494563-22504612 GCA_037177035.1 Craterocephalus eyresii
TAGAAATGAATGAGAAAAATAAACGTAGCAATACTACAATTTCAGAGGCGTTTTTGTGAAATGTTTACGTTTTACACGGTGGACCAACGTAGGTATGACACGTTTTTGAATGAGACTGGGTTGTATAATGCAGTGAAAACCACAGTTAGGGTTAGGGTTAGCCCCTAACCCCCGGGACCCGACCCCGGATAAGCAGTAGAAAATGGATGGATGGATGGATGAAAACCACAGTTTATTTCCTTTCCCTAAAGTACTGTCATACAGTACTCTTTGGGTTGACTGCTTCCATTTTCTATGAGGACTGCTAGCATGGAGGTTATCTTCTCTTAAACATTAACTACTTACTTGCATTGCATTCACGTGCTGTAGCATTTGATTTGGAGGGGGAAAAAAAGGATTCGGTTCGGTTGGTGCTCTAGGGTTCAGCCGAACCCGAACCCCGACAAAAAGGCCAAGATTCGGTCAAATCTAAAAGCGAATCTTGGATTCGGTACATCTTTAATAAAGACTACAGGGCGCTACTTATACACTTACACCAAACTGGTGCAGAGAGGTCTAATAGACATTTCTGTCCTCTTCATCCTCCATTAACCTGTCGTTCTCCTGAGGTGACACCTGGGGCCAGTGCCACCCTGGGACATTCTCCAGCTTTGCCCCTGCTCCCCGGCCACTTCCTCCAGCCCATCTGGAGGGGTTCCAGAAGCATTGCCCCGCTTGCTAAAAGACCGTCCCTGCAGTGTGCCCTGGGCCTTCCCTGGGCCTTCCTAACCATTATTATACTTGATTCATGAGGTCAGAGTGAAAGATTCATGTAAAAATGTTGTTTTTAGTGCTCCTGTGTACGTATTGCTGTAAGGGAGGAAGGAGTAGTTTGACTTTTCATAATCCTATTCATCTCAGAATTTATGCTTTCTGACTAATTGCTGAGTAAATACTGTGAACCCAAACAGAGGCAGCTGGGAGTGGTGTGCTCATTAGGACGAGCAGCAGCGCTGAGCAAGGCAAAGAAACACGACCTGTAATTACGTGAAGGAAAAGGCTGATGCTTCAATCAGAACAAAACAAGATCTCATTTACATGGAGAAGCTTTTAATATGTTTAGTTTATGAAGAAAGAGCGAGACATTAAATGATGACAGATAATGACTTCATCTTGCAACATTAAAGGTTCTTCCTGCTTCTGGGAGGTTGAAGATAAATATACAACTTCAGATATAAGAAACTTAGATTACAGTGTTGAATCAGTGTGAGCGTAGGCCCAAACTCAGTCTGATGACCACCTATTGGGGCCCACAAGGAAACTGCAAAAAGGAAGTCTTCCTGTATGATGACCTTTCTGGGCCACAAAATACTTAATAACCACATCCAGGTCAGCAAACCATCAGCCCACATGTGGTCCGCAGGAGACTCGCCATAATTCAAATCTGACATCTGGTTCACTTCTGGCCCAGACACACTTGCCAGTGCTGTAACTGGCATCGCAGTGAGAAGCTCGCTGGTTGGAGCCCTGGGTTGAGTTGGAGCCGGGGGGGGGCTGCTGGTTCGAGCGGGGGAGGGGCTCAAACAGCAACTTTTATGTGTGGAGTTTGCATGTTCTCCCCGCATGCGTGGGTTCTCACCGGCTACTCCTGCTTCCTGCCACTGTCTCTGGAGTATAAGCTGGACCCAAACACGGTGATGTCTTCGGTTTTCTGACTTCAGCAGGTAAAAGTTCGCAACTCTCACAAAGTACTCAGAATAACCTGGCTGCTATGTTCGTCGCTGGTGGAGTCAAAACAAAACTTGATGTACAAGTTTTATACTCCATTCGCACAATTAACATGCCCTATTCTCACAAATGATTTTTTTTTTGTTCAGGATAACAATACACACATCAGAAATGAAAAGCCATATTCTGTGCTGTTCCACCAGCATGGCCTGGTTTAACCAGCACAGCCTCCCTGATCCTGCTGCTGACCATGTCCATCCCTTTCAGTGGGGCATCTTCTGCTGCTGCTTCCAGCAGGATGATGCTCCATGTCTCACAGCTCACATCCATGATGGACCGGCTCCACAGCCTCCACATCTCAGTCCATCTTCCATCTTTGGGATGTGGTGGAAAGGCAGATTCTCATCATGATGCAGCAGCTGTGATGCTGTCATGTTAACATGAACCCGATGAAGAGGCCAGCGAGTATTGTGTGTGATTTGTCATTCATCATTTGTTTACTAAGAATAAAAGAGACTCCCTCTAACAAATAAGGAGAAAGAATCAAATCTGGCTTCAGTCTCCCAGCTGTAACATGAAATGATGTTTAGCCTACACTAGCATGACACTGTGCCAGCATGTGCTTGCATAGTTCACTTATGCATAGTGAACAGTGCAACGTACACACAACATCTGGCAGCAGTAAATAATTGCATGATTGTAAAAGGTGTGCACAAACAACAATTATCAGGGCAGAAAAAGAAAATACCCAGGGAAGCATGTGCATGTAATTACGATCCAAAAGGTGCAGGCTGTGTTCAGCCATCCATCTACACAATCCTACAGCTTCGTTAACAAATTAGGCAAGCAGTCAGAAATTGTGTTGTGGTTGGACATGATTATATGGGAATATAAATATTTAAGATGTTTTTAGTAGTTTGTCCTCTGCTCTGCAGCCTGTAAATAAAATTGTTTGATAGAATGTAAAATACTTTCTTCCAGTTCTTTTTCTCTCCCTGTTGGTCATTATGATCTGTTTCATTATTTCTAGTATATTATGCTGAGTATGGATGACCTTAGCATTACGATTTTCTTCTGTCAGGGTCGCAGTTAGACGAGAGCAGGAATGTTAAACTCATTTTCATTCAGGGGCTACATTCTGCATTATCTTTTCTCCAAACTTTCTCCAAAATCCATAAAATAACGGCATAATAACCTAGGAATGAAAAAACTCTAGTTTTACTTTTGTTTTACTGTGAAGACGTCCAGGTAAATCATTAATATGTTTACATTTAATAAACATTTTACCAACAACCTGAAATTTGTGGAGAAAATAAGTGCAGGTTCCACAATATTTTCTCTCTGATGCGTGCATATATTTTATTTAATAATAAAAATATTTATACAATTTTTAAGTTTGATGATTTCTTTGAAGGGGACATGTCATGCAAAATCCACTTATTTAAGTCCTTAAATACATGTTTCTGTGTTCTTTGAGAGTTCAGGAGTGCAGAAAAATGTAATTTATTCACTCCCGGTGCTGCAAATATATCTTAGTATTCTTTTTGGGTCATATTTTTCAGTCTGTTTAGTTTTCTCCATTCGCTATTACATTTTCTGTCTATTACGTCACTGTATTTACTCCAGGTCTGCTAAATATGGTTATCGACGTCCGGGTAAACATGATCCACCATTTTTTCCCCTCGCTTCAATTTTGTAGTCCAGGTTTATGCTGCCTTCATGTGCTATCGTATTTATGGTAAATACCAAAAACCGACGACATGAACACCCACTCTCCATTTAAACTTGTCGTTTTTTTTCAATTAATTATTGTTCACCATGCTTCTCTTCATAACAACATGAAAAGCACTTGAACACAATGCACTGGTAATTTCCTATTTACAGGTGGAAAGGCTCATCTTTCCCATGCCACATGAAGGCACCATATGTTATGCCGAAGTTGCAAACAAACAAGTCAAAATGTCCGGTTGTTGGGTGTATTAACCCACACATGGTGGCAAAGTAAAATTTTTGTGGGTGCCAGCTCATGTGAGAATTATTGGAAATGAGAAAGTAGACCAAATGGCCAAAGGATCGTTGAATAAAAGTATAATTGAGATGGAAATTAAAAGCAGTGAAAGTGAAGCAAAAAGTGTTATTTGGAGGGAGGTTGTTAAGGAGTGGCAGAGTCAGAGGGACACTTGCATCTGTATGAGATAAAGAAGGAGGTGTCAGGGCCTATGGTGCAGAGGGGCTGTAGGAGAGAGGAGGTGGTTATCACCAGGCTCAGAATAAGACACTGCGGATGATTGAAGGCATGAGACAGGGTTTTGTGGTGTGTGTCAGGAGCAGGAAACTGTAGAGCGTGTACTTTTGTGGTGCAGAAGTTATGATACACATAGAGAGGTGCTGAAGGATAGATTACAGGAGGCGGGGATTAGGGAGTTCACCCTGAACGTGTGTTGGCTCTCTCGCAGCAGTCGAGTTCCTTTTGATCTGGGATCCTTCTCCCGAGGTGGACATCGTTCATAAACTTTTATACGGCTCCTTTTACCACATTTAGAAACACAAGAGACATTTTGTGTTCTAAACTGCGTGGCAACATTCTTCCTCCTGCTCAGCCGAGCTGCAGCAATCCACACAGCACACTACTGGAGGGAAGATGCCCCACTCTTTTTATTTCCCACATGGCACAAAGAACTTATGGTGCGTTTCAGTTGTCTCGGAATTCCGAGCGGAAGTCGGTTGGTGATGTCATTCCGAGGTAAACTGCGTTCCAGTTGCACAAACTATGCAACCATTAACAAAAAATGGATCCCTTCAGCAAAGCTGTGTGTGTTGTTGGTCTTTCAGAGTACAAAGAGCTACTTTTAAAATAATGCTTTTAGTCACAATGTTTCCCGTCCTGTGGAAGACAGAGAATGTGTGTTTGTGCCATTATACCGCACTTAAAGCCGAAAATAATGTTAAAAATGTTAAATAATTCTAATTAACCTGTCAATTTTGCGAGGAAAACTTGATAAACTACAATATTTATGCAGCAATTTACATTTTCAAAAAAGCTATAATCAGCAACTAGTACTACTATATGGTGGTATTTACATTTAAAAAGTAAAAGAAACCGAAAATGTGAAGCGAGAAAACAAACAAAGCCCCAAGACAGCCAATAAAATGTGTTGCCTAACAGTCCAAACAGAAAAAGACTAGATATGAGTCATGCCAGATGCAAAAAGCTTTTCATTTTCTACCAAATTTCATTGCCATCTTCATATAGTTTTAGTTCCTTTTACTGCTGTCTGGGAAAATGCATCCAAATCAAACAGTCTGAAGATGGAGAATCTCTCAGCTCATGCATTGTAGAAACAGCTCCTCTTTATTGCTTTTTATGTTATTGACACAAAAGCCTACAATATATGCTGCACTTTAAGAGTAATTGACTTTCAGACCACCAACCCTTTGCTTCTGCCACACATCCTCCTTCACCTCCTCCAAAGCGTTTCCACCTCCTCATTAACTCCCCAGATGCTCCCTGCAGCCTCCTCTTCCTCTTCTCACATGCAGGATCATTGCATAAGGATTTACCAGCAAAGAGCTGCATGCCAAGTACTCGCTGCATGAACCCTGCGGGGTGGCACTTCAATAAACCTTCAAGCCTACAGAACCGGTCCCAGAAAGCTCTGTCAATCAGTCCACTCTGATGAAGGGAAAATGTGTTTAAAACACCAGGATAAAATAAAAAACAGGGTAAAAAAAGGAACTTCCCTCACTGTGCCATGACAGGAGAGCAACTGTTAATTTACAAAGCTCTGAATGGTTTACAGACAAAATCTATTCAGGAACTTCTGGTTCCTCATGAACCCAGCAGATCCTTCAGGTCATCAGGGTCAGGTCTACTTTCAGTTCCCAGAGTCAGAACTAAACACGGAGAGGCAGCGTTCAGTTTTTATGCTCTCACATGTGGAACAAACTCCCAGAAAGCTAAAGATCCGCTGGACTTCAGCAGTTTTACATCAGAGTTAAAAATCTTTCCATTTGCAGCCTTTTATAAGTGATTTCTTTCTCTTTGAGGGTTTCTTTTTTTCTTATTTTGTGATTTTACTTTTGTTTTTAATTCTTTATTTATTGCTTTTTGCATATGTAAAGCACCTTGATTCGTCATGTACATGAAATGTGCTGTACAGATAAACCTGCCTTTCCTTCTAGTATGGGTTGGACACCATTTAATCCCCAGAACTGACTTAATTCTCAGTGTCATGGATCCAACCAGGTGATGGAAACCTTCCTCAGAGGTTCTGCTCCATGTTAACATGACAGCATCACAGCTGCTGCATCATGATGAGAATCTGCCGTTCCACCACATCCCAAAGATGGAAGATGGACTGAGATGTGGAGGCTGTGGAGTCCAGTGGATCATGGATGTGAGCTGTGAGACATGGAGCATCATCCTGCTGGAAGCAGCATCAGAAGATGCTCCGCTGAAAGGGATGGACATGGTCAGCAGCAGGATCAGGTAGGCTCTGCTGTGAAACCAGGCCATGCTGGTGGAACAGCACAGAACATGGCTTTACATTTCTTATGCCTGCCTTGTTAACCTGTAGTTGAACAAAAAAAAAGTACTTAGTATTTTTTCATCACAACGGTCTAATCAAGGTACCAGCTTCTAACAAATGTGTCATTTGTTCATAAAACAAAACTGAAAAGTTAAGTGGTGGATTTAAGAGGCTTGTTATCGTGTCAGATGGTGCTCCATGATGTATGGAGCGGTGGAGCTATAGGGACGATACTGATACTGAAAATTTTACTTCCCTCCACCCATCTCCACCTGTTGTTGTTTATTTTAGAATTTTAATTTGTCGTTTTCTATTTGAGCATTTCAAGTTTACCTATGTGTTTTGGGTTTTTTTGTTCGTACTGTAAAGTGTCCTTGGGTGTTCTGAAAGGCGCTTCCAAATAAAATTTATTATTATTATTATTATCTACCCGTGTTACATCTTGTAACTGAGCTGTCTGATTTCTCTTTATGTAATAAAACACACTCTCATGTATCAGTACGAGTCCTTGCTCTTTAAGTTATGAGTTTAAGTTAGAATAATTTGGTTCCACGCAGGATGGTCGCATTCAGGCGCTAAACGGGGCTCCCAACCCGGCTTAGGAGCAGCATCAGTATTCATCAGCAGACAACACTAGTGTTTGTTACTGAATCATGTGTAGCACCGTCATCCAACCTACAAATGTGTTTTTATACTTACAAAAAACTTATTTGCTTCTGCAACAGAGCAAACAAACTGAAGAAATGATGTCTGTGGACATGAATCCACATGTTTAAGTTTAAGTTGCTCTGGTTTTTGTTTTTATTTTACAGCAACTCCATCTTAGATTTTTCCAAAATAAGAGCCCAAAGAACCTGAAAACAGCCGTTTACCAAAACTGGAAAGTAGTTACAATGTGCTGAAATGGTTTGGCTTCACATGGGGGTTTCTGAGTTGTTTCTCCGGCATGGAGCCTGAAGTGATTGGATGTTTTGTTTTTAAAGTGGCTATGTGATTATCTTACCTTATTTGCTTTTTAATTTTAAACCAGAGAAATAATTTTGACCTTAAGGCATTTTTAAATTGTACCTAAAATGAGCAAAAATTTCTTGTGTAGTTTCTTTCATGTATCTGTTGAATCTAATGCTATGATGAATTATTTATGATTGGTTAAACAAAAGTATGCTATGGATGGAGTCCGTTAAATCATGTAAGGGAAACAGTTTGACATCCTTGGGCAAGACACTGAACCCTACCTTGCCTCCGGATGTGCTTATCGGGTGTGTGAATGTTAGTTCCTTGCACCCAGTATGTTTCAATATAGGTGCTGTGTGAATGGGTATGAATGGGTGAATGAGATATGTAGTGTTGAAGCGCTTTGAGTGGTCATGTGACCAGAAAAGCGCCATACAAGTACAGTCCATTTACTGCTTTCTACTGTATAAGTGTTTTAGTTATGATTTACACTGAATGCCCTGAAATATTTAGCAGTTCTGCAGACTTCTGTAATAAAAGAAGTTTCTGCCAGGGGAAGAAGCTGGAAAATCTTGACTTATAACATACTATGAGGTTAAAGCCCAATGTGATTGGCTCAAGCCTTATAAAACTTCATGCCTCCAGCACTTCCTGCCCCTTTAACTGCCCTGCCTGATGGCAGCTAGCTCAGGTAGGAAGAGACATGATCATTAACTGATGACACAGCTGCCCTGCATCCTGTTTAGTGGCGCGTTTCAGCCTCTGTGTCCATTGTCTGGAGGACAATCCATGCAGAGAATGGAAGGTGGAGCGATGTGGCTCGCCGCAAAGTCAAAAACAACCCACCATTCGTCGCAGTGTCAAAACAAGGTCATGTGGACGCCACTCATAACGGAGCATTCCCACGCAAACAGGGCAGTCTGCAGCAGCTCGCAGAGCGGCCGGCCACCGAGGGATGAATGATTTATCTGCTGAGAGGGATGCACAGAAGCAGCTAATGGAGCCGGATGTACAGCTGCAGAGGAAAGAGGGGGGAGGGGGGAGAAGACGCACAGAAACAGGAAGCTGCAGCAGGAGACTCTCACTTCTCGCTCCTTCATGGTGAGCGACTTGCAGGCCAGACAGCTGACACATGTTTCTACCAACGACTGTGACTGCGTTTGCATGTCAAGCTGTTAGGAAAACAAATGTGCCCAACACGTTTCTGCTTCTTTTCTAAACAACCAACGCAGACATGATGGAGAAGAACATCTCATGCATTTATTAATCAGATACTTTTTTTCTGAAGAAATTCCATCTTTCTGTGTTTTTTTATGGAAAACATCAGTTTTCTGGTAGCATAAAGTACAGATGTTGGCAAATATGAACTTTAATCAGTTTTTATTTACTCATATTTGATTCATTGGATTAATGTGCAGTGAGTGAATATTAGTTAGATACACCCAAACAGGACGTGATGTGTACATGGTCTCCGGTTTCCCTGCACGGGAATATTTTTCATCCTGCTGTTGTGTGAATGTGTCTTTTTTCAAATAAATGAAAGTTTTTGTGCAGTTTTGTATGGGAATGGTATGTAAATAGGACCTTAAACCACTCACTCATCATGTTTGGCTGCTTCTGTTTTGTTTGTACTCAGTGTCATCAGACATGTTTTAGTTTCTTTGTGTTGAACATTGATTGAAATACTTATTTTCTGGTTGCTCCCTCTGGATTCTGTCCCTGGTCTGAGCAGCACCACCGGCCGTCCCTCCTGTTTGTATCTGACAGCCACCTGGGATAATATAGTCCCTGTTCATCAGTTTCTTACTCCCTCTTTTCCCTAGCTGGGGTGGGCTGGGCTGGAACAGCGTTATTTGTTCTGTTCCCAGTATACTTAATTTAAGCCAGTGAAGGGCATGACAATAAAAAGTGATGTCAGCTGAAAGTGAGTTTTGTCAATCTGTTTTATTCTCTAAATAAAGCACTTTATATATAGATGTTGGATATCTAATAGAAATAAAATACCTGAAAAGATCAGATCAAAACTGTCCCATTGTCGGGGAATAACTGGTACAGCAGAGGTTGAGGAGGACCCGCATTGTTTCTAAAATATTCCAGAGTTGTTCCACATCTGAAGTCGGAGAATTTAAGTTTGACTGACATGACATAAAAAAAAAATTCTATTTGCAGCAACATCGTTTGCTCATTACATTAGAATGTGAACATAAGGAGACTTTTAATGGTCGTCATACAGGGGTGAACATGTCACACTGAGATCTCATGGAAATGTACAGCAGAAACACAGTCAGCAGTTTGGATGCAGTCCGGCTTGTGGATAATCAGCCTCACTGCAAGCGACTGTCGTGCTGAGGTTTTTTCTAACCTTTGTTCTGAAGGGCGCCGCTGACAGCTTCAGCCTCAAGTGATTGAGGACAGCGCAGGGCAGAAGGGATATGCAAGGGGGGGGGGGGGACGTCGGGAGGATGGATGGAGGGAGTCGGCCAGGCCAGCCTGACTGACTCTGGACCATCACACTGCAGCTCAATGAGCCAAAGGATCTTGGATGAACTTCAACCTGCTGTGACCTACAACCACAAACTGATCTGCAGACTATGGAATGAATATGAATCAATGCAAGGAGGGCAGTAACTACATTTAACATAAATACCACTTTTTTAAGCATTCTCACATTCATTTCTGAGTCAACAAAATCATAAACTCTCACCTGGTCCACCTTCTAGTACCGGGTCGGACCCCCGTTTGCCTCTAGAATTGACTAATTTGTGTGTCATGGATCCAACCGGGTGATGGAAACCTTCCTCAGAGGTTCTGCTCCATGTTAACATGGCAGCATCACAGCTGCTGCATCATGATGAGAAT
>JBBBVT010000021.1:22568550-22578932 GCA_037177035.1 Craterocephalus eyresii
CAGATGCTCTGATTGGTGGACAGCGGCGTAAACATCGATGCATCCAGATGCTCTGATTGGTGGACAGCGGCGTAAACGTCGATGCATCCAGGTCCTCTGATTGGTGGACAGCGGCGTAAACATCGATGCATCCAGATGCTCTGATTGGTGGACAGGGGCGTAAACATCGATGCATCCAGATGCTCTGATTGGTGGACAGCGGCGTAAAACTGTATGGACGCTGCAGGGTTAACGATGCGCTGCTCTTTATGTGCGGACCAGTTTAACCTGCAGGCCGTCTCACGGGTCAAACGATAGGAGCAGAGCTGTTTATTGTGTTTCTGCGTGAGTTTGGGACACTTCTTCATAATGAAACCATGCCGGGGGCACCGCCGAGCTTATGTAGCTGTTAATTACCACGGCAACGGGGAAACACTGAGGGCAGCTCGTTAGCATCAGAGCAGCTGGTTTGCAATAACCTGTTGGTTTGTTGAGCTTCTAAAAGTAGCAGTTCGACTGTCAGACAACAGATGATAGCAGAGGAAACAAATAGCAAGAGTGCAGAAATAAAGAAAAAACATTTCTGCAGTGAAAATGAGATCAAAGCGGAGGAGAACAATGGAAACACTTCAGGCTGCTGTAAAGCAAAAGTGTATGAGAGCGAAGCCCAGAGCGAAGCCCAGAGCGAAGCCCAGAGCGAAGCGCAGGAGCACCACAATGCCTGAGTATGGGCCCCTCAGCCGGCCCACAAACCAGCCACAAAGCGCTCTCTCAGGTCTCCCTGCCCTCCTCTCCTCCTCCTCAATAAGCAGCACAGCAACCTTTTCAGGGTCCGACCCAACGCCCCGCCGCCGGCCTGAAAGACGCCGTTCTGAGCCCAACGGCCGCCGGGCCAGATCAGGTCATTCTCGCTTTTATTCCCCGTCAGTCCAGCGGTGAACTGGGAGGCAGGCAGCGTTCTGCTGGGCCCGCTGGGGTTTTCCTGCTCCTAATGGGTTAGCCAGGGAAAAAACATCGTTGTTCATTCCGTGCAACAAAGTGCAGAGTCCAGCCGTTTCTGGATAAATGGATGGAGCCGCTCCATTCAGGAAAAGCCAGACAGGAATGAATGATTCATTGTCAGGAAGGGAACGGACTTTTAAAAAATTCAACATTTCAGCGAAGAGCATCCATTCTTAAAAACACAAAACTGGGATTTTACCGTGAATCCTCTCTTTGAAGAGATCAAAGCGCAAACATGAGGCTGGAGATGATCTTTCATTCATGGAGACGCCCGCCTCCCATGGCGGAGCGCCGCCGCCATTAGCCAACTGGAGCAGCTCAAATCCACTCTGCGCCCATTTTAGACTGACTTACAGACAAATCGGCACCTAATTCTCTCTGGAACATGGAGAAGGTTTTCTTCCAGCAGTGAAAAGTGGCTGTGAATCATCCTCCATGTTTCCAGTTAACCCTTTAAGGCCTGTCCCACCTTTACGATTTTTTTGGGTGCGATTTGATTTTAATTGCGATTCTCGTGATTCTTTGATATTGCAGATTTCTGTGGAGAAAAACTAAAAAGTTTTTTTTTTCTTAAATTCAATGAAGGAAAAAACCAGTAGCCAGACCAGCATTCTTCTGCTATTATGCCCGACAAGTAAAAAAGATACAAATAATGATAAAAATTTATTTTAATAAAATCTTTTTAAAAATGAAGAAAAAAAAGAGACGGATCTAGATGGGGTTTTTTAACAAAACAAAATCTGATTTTAAAATTGTGAAATTAAACAATCCTGATTAAATTTTTAACTCAACTCAACTTTATTTGTAGAGCACTTTAAAATCAACGCCGTTGGCCAAAGTGCTGTAGCTACACATAATTAAAAACATATAAAAACAAATTAAGAGAGAATAAAAGAGATAAAAGAAAATAAAAACAATTAAACAATAAAAGCCAACATCTCACACTGAGTTAAAAGCCAAAAAATAGAAAAAGTGTGAGTCTGCCTGCCTCACTTTAAAGGGCAGCAACTGTGCAGGACTATTCCTTTTCCCACCCTGATGACAAGCTCACGGTCTGCGGACACTCTGGAGTCAAAGTATGATGGTGAGCTTGTCCAGATGTGAGAATATCAGTCAATCCAACTTTATTTATTGAGCAAGAAAATGCAACACAATGTGCTTCACGTTAAAAACATCACAAACAGCTAAAGCCTTTGCTAAATCCTTACCCAGCAAGTCCCCCTGACCACAAACCCAGGAGTCACACATCACACAACACATTCACACACACCCACCCACACATGTATACAGGATGATCAGGGAAAGTTAGACGCTACAGGGTTAACTAAAAGATGTGCAGATGAAGCAAAAGTAGTAAAAACATAATATGATAAATACTAATGCTAATACTAATGATAGTAACAAGTTATCATTAAATGAAAATGGTCTTTGGAGGTGTAAATGATAATTCTGATATTCAATTAGCTATTCATGGGATTAAAATTGAAATAGTGTATGAAATAACACTATTTTCATAAACTAATAAATTTTGGGAGTAATTTTGGATCGTAGGCTTAATCGGACCTCACATATAAAATATGTTAAACAGAAATAGTCTAAAACTGTTGGTATCATTCACAGAATAAGTGATTTCTTAAACAAGAAAAGTCTGCACATATTATATTACTCACTAATACAGCCGCATATATCATACTGTGTTGAGTTATGGGGAAATGCACACAGAACACAAATAGAACCTAAAATCACATTCTAGAACAGCGCTAAAAGAATAATAAAGATTCCTAGCGTAAAATTCCAAGACATTTTCTATTTGAAAACATTACAAATTTTCTTTAGCGCAAACAATGAAAGTCTTCCAGGATTTTTTAAATTAAGAGGAAATAATTATAATTTAAGAAGGCTGGGTGTTTTTAAAAGAGTGAACGTATGAATTAATGTTAAGTACAGATATGTTTCATTTCTGGGAATTAAATTATGGAACGCACTTGATGATTTGATGATTTGAAATCATTTAGATCTGTGTTAAGTTTTTAAAAAAACTTTGAAAATGGAAATAATCAAGGAGTATAACAGAAAATGACTGACACTTGTAATTAAGTCTTTGTGTTCTTTGTTTGTTTTTTGTTGGAACATTTTTTTTTTCTTTTTGATATTGAAATCCCAGGTTATTATGCATCCTATAGGATAGGCAAATATAAGCTTTTGCTTCAGCTTGCAATTATGTGTATGAGATTGTAACTGAGATAAATGTATTCATTCATTCATACTAATTAAAAATGATAATATTGATATTAAATATTAATCAGGCATCAACACATCTGCCTTCAGTAGTCTGGCAGCTGCTCCACCCTGAAAACTAAAGGATGACTCTGTTTGTTTTAGGAATAAATAAGACCAGCCCCCGATGGGGCAGGTTGTGATGAAGCCTGTGAAGTTCTGCACACGCACAGCCCTTTTAACGGCGTTCATTTCTCAGCGCGGGATTAACGCCTCACTGTCAGCATCATTTCTTTTTGCACGGCATATTTTTGATCTCTTCTCCTCTTTATTCGATCCTAAGCAGACCTGTTAAATACCCAATCCAAATATTTTCATGCTTGCTGTGAGCTCCTGCATATGTGAGCCTGTGAGTCTTTGACCGTCTACGGCTCTTGCTGTACGACCACCGGAAGTCTGCACAGATGGAGAAACTGCAAATAATCCGACCAGAGAGATAGAGTCCATCACTCGGTGCGTCTAGGTTATTGAGGTTTTGCTCCAACACATGCATCCTCGTCTCTTCGTCCCCCCGGTCAAACTGCATCGCTGACATCTTGGCTGTGCTGGTGCTTGACCTCTGCTCTCTCTGTGAGGCAGGACATCAGCACAAAAACCTACAAAGCATCATTTCCATCCTCTGGGAAGTGCTAAATCTGACATCGATGATCGTTTCCCGCCACGAGGAGAAGCTGCTGACTGCGTCAGAGTTTTAGGTTTACTTTTCAGATCAGCTTTTAGTCTCTTCTCATTTTTTGTGTTTTTTCTTTTCTGTCATGTAGACATAAACCTTCATGGGTGGAAATTTCCATCTCCATGTTTGTTTTTGGGTTATTGTTGCTCCCTCACAGCCTCCTTTTTCTCTCTCATTTTTAATCGCAGTTCTCATCCACATCACCCGGCGGACACCCGAGCCACCAGAGCAGATCTGTTTAACGGCAATTTATAAATACATTTCATTTTACATGAAAAGGAAATGATCCTGGAGAGACTTCCCACAGCAATAAACAGCAGATTTAGCAAACCCAAACACATCCCATTATCACAGAGCTCAGGACAGGCTCACACTGCAACCAGATGAATGGAGCTCAACTAACCACAAAATGATAGGGGGTGGGGGTGTTGCATCCCCTTAATCACTAAACAGCTGCCCCTATAGAAGTCCTATAAAGCTCCAAGATGCTTCCTAAAACCAACATTAACTGGAAGAGGTTTAAAACCAGCCAAAGGAAACCAATTCCCCCCCCACAGCACAGAGTCAAACAGCTCAGCTTTCCACGCTGCTGCAGAAAAAAGCCATTAAGTTGGTGTGAAAGGCTCAGCGTGGATCGGTTCTGTGAAAGCACCTGCCAGGGACAAATCCTGGCAGACAAGGTGCAACTCTGGGCAACAAATGAGAACATCCCTCCGGAGTCACGAGGCAAAGCCAGCACCTGTCCTGATTATTCTGGGCCGACAGGACCGATGCCGCTCCTCGCTGCAAAGAGAAGCCAGGAAACAGAAATAAAAGCCGCCTGGGTTCCACCTGCTGCCATTCAGCTCGTCTCTATTTAATCAAGCATCTGTTCTTTGCATTGAGGATTATCTAACGGTGCGACGGACTGGCGGAGGGCCGGGCGGACCCTTCAGAGCTACATATGCATTTATGTGCTCAGGTGTTTGTCAGGTGGACATGACAGAGAGTCGTCTTAACAAGAGGCTGTTTCAGCAAGGACAGGGATATCTAACGTGACCCTATCGCACACAAACGGGATCATCTGCTGAAATCTACGCACAAAACTTCAGAGGTGGAAGCAGAATGAACCATGTTTGCATCTAAATCTGAAGTTTTAACTTTGTTCCTTGTTCTGACTCGATGTGTGGACGGATCCCGGAGGCATCGCTTCCTCACGGACAGATTTCCATTTTATCACATTCACTGCACACACAGAAACTTGGGATTTTTTTACACTTTTAGGTAAATGTGTTGGTTTCTTTTCTCTCTGTGTGTGTGTGTGTGTGTGTGTGTTTGTGTGTGCTTGTGTAACTGTGTGAGAGGGAGATTGCAGGGAAGTGTGTGTTTTTACAGTAAGTGTGAACTTGAACCAGCGCGACTCGTTCCAGAAGACTTTTCCTTCTCAGGCCCCTGGACTCTAACCATGTCTAACATGTTTTTATTGGTTGCACCGACGCATCGAACTTTCTCAGGTCTCACTGCAGGACTTTTCTCTCCAGGAAGGTCCGTCTGTGTATTCTGGTTCACCCTCACCTTACGCAGGTAACCATGAAGAGAAAACAAAGGCAGAGAAGCTGCTCCTGTTTGCTCTGATGTCCTGCTGCACACCGTGTTGGTGCTGATCTAGGCATCTGTAACAGTAAACCATCCAGAAGAGTCAAAAGATCAGGGACAATCCAGAGTTCCTACACAAAGTGTGTTATTTTGCAAAATAACAGATGTTTCTGATATTTAAAAAATTGTGATATGGCAGTGTTACCACTGAATGGTTTGTAGCACAAAAGCTGCACTTCTCAGAAAATTTCATCTTGCGAGGCCGCACTCTGACGAAGATGCATATAGTTACAAAAACATTTTTAGCCTGACCTGTTAAAGATTTGCAAGTGTTAACTGATCAAAAGTATTTTGCTGATTTGGTAAAAGGATGTGATAAGGATCATGCCTCCCACCCAAATAAGGTGCAACCTGGCTGCATGAAGGCGGAAGCAGCCTCTGCAGGAGTGCAGACGCGCATCAGTCTGATTTTGTGATGATCGGTGGAGTCAGCGCATTTAGTTTTCATTCTTAAAACTATTAATAATAAAAACATGAAAGGGACATCAGGATTCAACCTGAGTTTAAATAAATGAAATATTGTATTCTCAATTTTGCTAAATGGTTAGGTCTAATCTTGTGTTTTCTGTTTAACTGAGATGCGCAGGGCCCATTGCGCTCCTAACCTGGAGCTCAGGCTCGAGCGCGAAGCTGTCCTTCCTCTACCTCCTAAAACTTTTCACATCTCCATGTCATTCGAGACCTGATGGTATGGAGGCCCCACAACCACCTGTACCCCACCTTTGATCCCTTTCGTTACCCCAAATACAGCGCTGTGTGGCCCGAGTACCCCTCACAATGCAGTGTCACAGCAGACGCACCTGGTGATGTCAAACCATACCAGCACAACTCCATCCATGTCCTCATAAACCAGCAGCCTTTCAGGCTCTACAGGGAGACCTGATGTGTTATTTCCATTTCACATTCGTTAAATATTTTTGCCATTAATATTTCTATCTCCACTAGTTTCGTTCTGCGCCGTCTTCTCTCCAAACTCGCCGCGCTGTAAACATCAAAACAGGTATAAAGGCTGTTTCCAACACCTTTGCACTTGTCAGGGAGGACCTTTACATTTGATTCGATGACGGACTCCATCTGTTAAAGGACTGCGACGAATCAAAACACCTCTTAATGAGAGATTAAGGGGGATCTGTGGAAGAACGTGGACATGAGGGTGTGTCCAGATTAAAGCGGGTCCAAGCAGCACCAGAGGCTGTAAAATGGAAGAAAATGTGCTGCTGAGAGCAGAGTCTGCCATTTTCTACACACGGCTGACAGAAACTTGTGACTCAGAGGAAAACTTCATCCTGATGCATCAGTTTGTCCCGAATCAACCTGAAGCCTGAATATGATGGGAAGCAGCGGAGCGTGGACGGACAGCAGCGTGTCGGGCCGCTGGGAAGCAGCCGCTCTGCTTACCTCTTGCCCAGCGAGCTGAGCGGCGTGCTGAGGCTCAGGGGCGCCGGCGCCGCCCTGCGGCTGCGTCCCGGCAGCCTGGCGGCGGACGGCTCCTTCTTCGGGGACTCCGGCTTGAGAGCAGGACTGGCGCCCGGCTTGATGTTGAGATCCTTCAGCACGTCGTAGTTAATCTTTGTAGAGATTTTCTTCTGCTCCAACATCTTCTCGATGGCTTCTTCGGCGTTGTTGGCTCTGATGGGGGGGCGTCTCTTTCCGGGGGCTTTCCGCTGTTGGGAAAAGTTTTACAAATGTAACTAAACTTAACCATTAGCAACATGAAACACGTTGGGAACCAAAGGGGTCCAAAGTTTCCACATCTGCACATTCTAAAGCAACACAATGTTTACAGCTGCTGTGAAGCTTCTTGCTCTGCAATGATACAGACGACCTGATTCACCTGAAGATTATCAAGAATTCAGATACAAAACAGAAAAATCCCATTGAAGCAACCTGTTCCTGAGCATTAAAACATTTGTACTGGGGGATTATTTTCCCCAAATAAATATTCGTTTTAGTCCTGCTTCTCTCAGACATCTCAGAAAATCTCATCCGCCGAGGCGTGGAGGTTAAGTTAAACGGTCTGTTAACAGCAGAACGCAAATAATAAAGGCCGCATTTTACAAAACTTTCAGGAAATCTCAGAGATGGGAACAGGAAGTACTGATCACATTTTGGAGGCGATCTGGGTCATGGGATGGATTTTTGGATGAGATTGGGATTATTTTGCCCAACAGATAAAACCCACAATCACTGGCAAAAGATAGAAATAAAATAATTATTGGTAGAAGTTATAATTACACAGTTTGACCCGGATCATGAGCAGATCCTGGATCTGGTGATCTACGAGCCTTTTGGGTTCTGACCCTCTGGCTCCTCGGGTTTATAGGTTTTCTCTGCTTTGCGTGTTTCCTGTTAGCAACATGCTCCCCAGGAAACAAGAGATCCTCCTTCCATCCCAACAACCGAAAACACAACAGCCCAGAAAGACGAGCAAACTGGCGAGCAGCTGGAGAGCGCGTCCACATGACAGTACAGCTTCGAAACATCCGACATTGTGTTCAGATCATTTAGTGAGTGGAGAGTAAAACCTTTATTACGATATAACGGTTTAAACGTTGAGCTTGTTTCCGTTTAGAAGCTGAAAACAAAGCATTGGTTCAGTCCTGCTGCCCCTAGCTTCCCTCATATGTCCTCCTCGCCTGTAATAACCTGATGGATCATCTCCTCCCAGAACCCGCGGCCGTGTCTGAATGCGCGGCGCCGCCCCTCGTTCACTACACGGCCCCTCATTCTGATGCAGATCACCTGACTACCAGCTGTTGCCACAGCAACCCCGGTGCCGTGAATAAAATCCAAATGAAATCCAAACTCATGAAAAGATACATGATTTCCAGAACTTGTGTTATTCTTTGCTGCAGATCTTTTCTTGTAAAAACAGTTTATGTGAGCTGCTCTGATGTTGGCGACGCTCGCCAGCTGATGCAGAGACATACAGCCGCTTCTAAACGTCAGCATCTTCCCACCGACACGGATCTTACTAATAATCATAAAACACGATGACGGCAGATCAGATTGTTACGTTAGCTCCTGCTGCAATGCATTGTGGGCTATACTGACCCGACTAGTGACATCCATGCTCACAACTTTTCCAGATGCATTGTGGGTCGTTTTGAGTGCACACCTATTTTTTTCCACATATTGGACACCCCTACAGAATAGCGTGAGGACTGCACAGGGAATGGAGAGGAGTAATTCTGTTATAATTTAATCATGTAATACATTTAAAAAACATTAAATAATCTTTTAAAGGTACACTAACTGACATGCTTTTGTTTATGCAGGTATTATTGGGCCCAGCAACAGCTTGCAAGATCCAAAGATAACAAAGAAAGGAATAATTTCATGTTTCCATCAATTTACTGTGTAAGACAACAAAGTCTGCAAATAAATCTTCCTGAATATCAAAACCTGTTTTGGTCTTTACGTCCAGGATTTTACAATAAAGCGGCTGAAACATAAAGAACCGACGCAACGTTTCCTCCTCAGACATCCACAATAAATCAAACTGTTTCATCTGCCCGTCACGCTGGTCCTCGGGTCTCCCTGTGCATGCACCGACCTCCGACCCCAGGCATGGTTCTGCACACGGCCCTTTAAGCTGAACACAGCTGCATCTCCTCTGCTCCTTACGGAGATGAAGCAGCTTTTTACACTGCAGACAGACTTTGTTGCTTCTTCCAACTATCATTGCAGTTTTTGAATCTGCCGTCAGTGGCAGCTGGAAAGCAACCAGATGTATTCAATGACAAGTTAATGGAACAGGAAACATCAGGGCGCCTCCTGCCGCATGGCGTGTCGCCTCCGGGTCCAAACTTACCTTATCAGAACAATTTGAAGGATACTGTGTAAGACTGAGGATCTTGGAAGGCTAACGGTTTCTGTCAGCATGGAGGGCTGAGGTATCGGATATACGCAGCTCTGATTCACATTTTTACGTCTAACTAAAAACCTTCAAACCCCCGGAACGCTGGATAATTTTCCCCAACCTCAATCGACTTCCTGTAAAAATCCAACAAACAAGGATTTCAGGCCTTACCTTCTTCTCTTTGTAGATCCCCAGCTCCTTCTCCTTCGCTATCTTTGCTTCCTTTTCTGAAAACAACAAACAGTCTGAGCACAAACTCCACAGAATCGGCAGTAAAACATCCTGAGCTGAAGGCTGGCAGCTTCAGTCGGAGGCTGAACTTCATTTCACTGATAAAAAAAAAAGCTAACTTCTGCTTTGCACAGATCTATCATGTGGATCCCCAAAGTACCTTTCTGCTCTTTGAGGTAGTCGGAGTTTTCTGCCATCCACAGCGCAGTCTTGATTTTGATTTCCTTGTCACTCAGCAGATACTACAGAGAGGCAGAGGGAGCAAAAACCCGGGTTTTATCTTCCCTTCAAACAGCAGCACATTTTCACTTATTGCATCCCGTTAATTCATTCAGCTCAACCAGTGACTTCTGAGCCAGCGGACCCCTGCAGGAGCTTCTCTGGCGCCAAGGAACCAAAATAAATTATGTAGGATTCAGGGTGCAGATCGCTCGGCATATTCGTCTAAAACATGTTTGGACCTGAACACCACCACACAATCCCACTTTTTATGATGTGGAACCTTCCTGGGTCTGGTTCTGATGGAGCTTTTCCCGGTTGTGATGGAGCTTTTCCCGGTTCTGATGGAGCTTTTCCCGGTTGTGATGGAGCTTTTCCCGGTTAGGATGGAGCTTTTCCCGGTTAGGATGGAGCTTTTCCCGGTTGTGATGGAGCTTTTCCCGGTTGTGATGGAGCTTTTCCCGGTTGTGATGGAGCTTTTCCCGGTTGTGATGGAGCTTTTCC
>JBBBVT010000021.1:22620921-22631533 GCA_037177035.1 Craterocephalus eyresii
GCATCCGAGCAGAATGGGACACATTCCTCTCCTAAAACTCCAGCAGCTGCTCTCCTCACTTCCAGATGTTTGCAGACGCGATGCTGAACATCAGCCTGGAGCTACTTTTACATCACGCTGCCCACCAGCTCAGACTCTCTGCTCCGTACAAACGTCTGACGTGATGTTTATGTTTTATATAAAGATGACTTGCTGTGACGTAGGAACCGGCAGCGTCCATCTATGAAACTAAGCCGGGTGTTTGGGATCGTCTCTGACTCGATCCCTTCCAGCAGATATTCACAAAAAGCCCAACCACTCTGACTCAACCCATCCTCCCGGCGCTCAGCTGCCTTTCCACATGTTTGGTCACCGTGGCGACAATGTCTCCGTGGCAACAGGTGCACCTGTCTCCAGGGTGTCAGGGTGGATTAGCGGGTCTCCTCTGAAAAAGGCCTCGCAATAGAATTAGCATCGCCTCAGATGAAATGGAAGAGATAATCCCAGCGCACGCCGTCTGGAGATTACACAGGAAACACACAGCAGCAGGTCCTTAAACACATCTGGCTCAGGAGCAGCTGCCTCTGTGCCGCCACGACGCACACGCCGGGGTATCACACCTACATCAGCCGGGGTATCACACCTACATCAGCCGGAGCATCACACCCACATCAGCCGGGGCATCACACCTACATCAGCCGGGGTATCACACCTACATCAGCCGGGGTATCACACCCACATCAGCCGGGGTATCACACCTACATCAGCCGGGGTATCACACCTACATCAGCCGGGGTATCACACCCACATCAGCCGGGGTATCACACCTACATCAGCCGGGGTATCACACCTACATCAGCCGGAGCATCACACCTGAAGCTGTATGTCGTCGCATATTTTCCAGTAAAACCAGTCAATGAATCCCATTTATCTGCCACAATAATCGTTTTATAAGTAATATATCATTTTATAATAAAAACCTAAATAAGGAGCCACACTCGTTTTCTACTTTCACTTCATTTAAATAGAGGCTATAAATGTTGAATTTTAATATAGAAATATTTAATTCTCCTGATAAGCCGATAATCATCCCTAGTTCAAACCGATCTTTATTGACATTCAGTCCTCTTTCAGTAACAAAAGGTGCTGATCAACAGCATTCCTGTGGAAGCTACAAACAGCTCTGAGGAAAAGTTTCATTAGATGAAAGAAAAACTTTACTAACATGTCTTTGTTACTTTGCAGCAGCTTTGAAAGTAATAAAAGCAAATACTATTTAAAAACGGGAAAGTTTTATTCAGAATTTTGAAGAACAAGAATCTGTATTTTCTGAGGGCACCCCTAACGTCTGCAGGCGGCCCTGGCACAGATCCTCAGACTCGCTGCCCTCTTTGTTCCCTCCGGCCCTGCTGGAATAAACCGTCCTGGTTTAGGACAAGGTCGCCGAAGTCAGACTCTTCATTCGCTCCTGCAAACACACAGCAGGACTTTAACCGCTCAGCTCTGATTCAGGAAATCTTACTAAACCTCAGTCTGATTTATTTGCTATTCCGCTTTCTTTCCGTAAACATGCGGATAATCTGCAGACTGCAAACGGATGCATCTCCAGGTTGGACCAGCGCTTCCATCTCCTTCTGCTCTCATCCTTTCATCTTGCTTCGATCCTCTCCTGCCGCAGCTTAGATGCTATTTTTACCTCCGTTTTCCTCCTCTGCACACACACACACACACACACTGACATAAATGCAGCCCAGTCAACACTGCAGCAGAGAGGAATTACACCCCGCTCGCTTCCTTTTCATTAAGTAAACCCATCCCGTTACGTAACAGAATCATCCTCTGAGGCCGAGCGAGTCAGGAGTAAAACCGGCAGCAGCACAGCGAGTACAAAACGCAGAGAGGCTCTTCGTTCATGGAAAGCAAGATCAGCACAGTCTGGGTCCAGCTTCATTCTGCAAATGAATAAACATGAGCCAGGGCGTGACACGCAAAGTATCAGCAGTCTGAGCTCAGTTTAACTTTTGTCTAAAGGCCCATTCATGCTGGATGCAGATGGTCCGTCTTCTGGGTTAATTACGTACGAATTTGGGGCATTCAGGCTCCTTCTGCATCCGTCACTCCATGCAGAAGACGGAGTAAGACCACCGGAAACCGCGGTGGCAGTGTTGAGCAGAAACAAACCAGAGATAAGAGGAAGAGGGAAACCATAGAGGAAGAATGACGATAAGCAGCAGTATTTCCCATTTCATTTGGTCCAGCATGATCTTTCTATTACATCCCCAGCGCTGCTGTTATTCGCTGGGTCACAGTTTTTGGGTTGCATCAGGCTACGCCCGCGGCCAGCAGGCAGTGCACAGGTATGGGAACAATGAAACCACAGATCAGCCCACGTCTCCTCCCGTCAGCGTGGGCGTCTGCCTGCCTGGGCGAGGCCGACTCAGCTGAGCTGGGATTGTAACGGCCGCCAGCGAAGCAGCAGAGCTCTGCGGGGGCGAGGTCAGCTTCGCTTCCAGTGCCGCCGCTTTGGAAACATCGGGAATTCAGTTTGCTGCTTCATGCACCTCAGCAAGGTGCTGAGGTTTATCAGAAAACATTTAGCAGCACATGAAACTTTAAAGCTTTCTCTGTAAGCAGAAAGGATACGCGGCGTCCCCTCGGTGCGGCACACCATGTAGATGCAGGCAGCCATGACGTGGGAGGATTTGCGACCACGGGTCAGCTGTTTGTTAAGCGCCATCTTGTAGAAGTTGTGCGCCGTGTCCAAGCAGTGCTGGTTCATCTGCAGCTGGCGGCCCAGAGTGTTGATGTGCTGTTTAGCTGGAGATGTACAAAAAGGAAAAAAGTCAGTTTCCAGGGCAACAACAACTGTTTTTTTACTTGCTTTTATATCCAAAGACAAAACAAAGAAAGCAAAGAGTTTAGAACAGGGGGTGCTGGAGAGCTGCTAGCCTGCAGGGTTTAGAGGCATCACTTCTCCATCGCACCTGTATCACATGATCGGCTGCTCAGCCTCTGCAGATGAACGACATGAGGAGCGATGCATCTGGAGAGGCGATGCATTGGAAAGGTGCAGGTCGGAAGCTCTCCAGGGCTGGACTTGGGCATCACTGATTCAGAGTCATCCATCTATCCTCACCCAGGCCCTCTCCCATGTGGGAGGCCTCCAGGCTTTATTCTTGGGTTTCTTCTTTTCTCTCTGCACCTACTTCCTCTGCTCTCCAGAAATACGGCATCACATCCCATTTTTACGCCGATGATAGATTTATGTACCACTGAAGCAGGAAATACATTTTCTACCAAATACTAGAGTGCGCAGCAGAAATGCAGGCATGGACATCAGTAAACTTAGGTTTTTGTTTTGTTTTTTGATAAAAACTGAGGTTATGGTGTTCAGGTCGAGTAATACCTCTAAAGTTCCTGTTAACCTTCGTTTGTCACATCAGTATCTGACATCTGTGGCAACAAACTTTTACACAAGTCTGGACAGTAGGGCTGGGCAGATCCACCAGATTTATAGTACCGATACCAAGGCTGGTATCAGCATCGATCAATAACAGATTGATTTTCAACTTGCACAATATTTGAGGGAAAAAGCCAAAGAATGTAAAGAGAGCCAACCAATTAACTATATTTGGCTCAAACAGCTGTCTGATAAAAGGGTATAATAGATTACCAACGTAAAAAGCTCACATTTCTACGGTATGCCGTCCGGTTTGTTTACTGAACGTGTTTTATCAGACAAAGATCTTTCTACTGTTTTATTATGAACATAACCAGCAATTAAAGGAGGAAAATCTCTAAATGATCTGCAACACTTGATGTGGATATACTTGCTATCAGAGCAACACCAGATCTCGCAGCATCACCAACCTTTACTGGACAAAACTGCGGGCATGAGACGACTGGCTGAAGCTAAACCGTTTCTCTCTCTGAATCTCGCTGAGGTTTTAATGCGAGCTACGACTAGGACTTGTGCAGACGCCTGCAGTGTTCTTCTTGTTGGCTTTGGTTGCCCGGCTACATTTACCTGCTCGGCTTTTAGCCGGATCAAAAAAGCTTAACATAACGCTTCAACCACATCGTACTAACGTCACGGCAGACGTATTCACGTGCACCAGCCTGCAGGACCGCTTCCACACAGAAAGGACGACTTTTAGAAGCTGTTTTATTGTAATTACACACCTGCAAACGGCACAAGGGTTTCATTACACACACACACATGCAGACACACACGGGCCCAAACAAGCCTGCTTAACCACACTGTACAGGAAAAACATGTGTTTTCCATCTGCGCACACACGGCCCAGCGCAGGTGAGCAGCAGGTGGAGGCGGTTTACCCACAGAGCTGCCATCAGGCTGCAGCGTGCGTGTTTGAGCTCATGACCCGGGCGGGTGAGCATCTCGTCATACCACCAGATGTGTGTGTGCCCTACTGAGTGTGATGTCTGGGAATGTGAGAGGCTGAGCTCATGCTGCCTCATCATGCTGTTCGTACCTGGAACGAGCATAAACATCAGTGAGACGCAGCAGAGATCTATGTCTGGTCTGAAACGCTCGTCGCCACTTTTTATGACTCTTCACACAGATTTTAAGGCAGAAGTTTATTTTAGAGCCCTTTCTCTTTAGCTGCTACACGATTGGTCCAAATAGAAAAACTTGCAGTGGAAGAACAGTGAACCTGTCGTACCTCACAGGTAAGCAGGATGTGGGATCCCTGCAGATCTACTATCAGACACCTGGAGAAGATCTTTTCATTTCATTTTAATTTAAAATAAATGAAAATCAGACTGTTTAAGAGTGAACGGTGCCACATAGAGGCAGAGCTCCGGTCTGTGGCAGAGTGGGGAAGCAGATAGGAACTCGTCATGTTCTAAAAGCTTTGCACCTCTCCTCCTTCTCTCTCCTCCTCATTAGACGCAGCGATACAGCTGAAACTGGATAAAACAGTGGATGTAAGCGTAGACAAAGAGCTGCTGCAACCAGGTGCCAGCTACAACTAAAGCAGCAGCAAATGTCCGAGTTATTTCTCTTACCCATGACCCAAATTCAGTTAATAGCTAGTGCAGAACATGCAGACGGCGTTACGATGCTTCTGCTCAGGAAAGCATCAGACTGAAGCTGGGTCTGAGGGGAGGAAGAGCTGCATGGCCTGAGCGATGACTGACTGTTGCAGACTCAAACGTTACGTCGGGAACCTCTCCGTCTGGCTGCGTTTCCATCAGATCTTTAAATCAGTATCACACAGTGTCACTTTTCCCTCTCAGATGAAAGCGATGGTGTTGTGAGAAACGTTCATTACGACCACTTTTTAAACTTTTAACCAAGTATCGGCAGAAACATGCCGCACTTTGTATCAGGTCCATTTAATCCCAATGAAATGTCCGGATGCTGCTTTCCTTGCATCATTTCAGAAAATCCTCTTCTTCTTTACTATGATTTACTATGATTATATTTACTTCTTTTACTCCACGAGGAACCATGAAGTAGCCTGTACCGGTTTCAGATTCCACTGATTGATAAAGCATCACCCGGCAAAAGCAGACTTCCATCGATGGAGAAGATGCTCTACAACCATAAGTCCTTTTTTTCCTCTCTGAGGGTTTCTCTATTTATGTTACTTATTGGGATTTTTCTTTTGTTTTTAACTCTTTTTTTATTGCTTTCTGCACCCTGCTGTAATGTTTCTAATGTTACATTACATAATGTACATGGAACTGTCGTGTACATGAAAAGTGCTGTACAAATAAACGTGCCTGGCCCAGCAGCGAGCCAAGCTGACTACCGCTTCCTGTTCCACACAAGCCAGATGTGATGCTCGTTTCTGGATTTTCTAACTATTTAGCAAACATTGGTGTCAGAAAATAGATAATCAGCCAATCAAATGCACTGCTATACTGAATATTCAGGCTAAATAGAAAAGCTTTCAGACCTGCAGCATAAACATAAAAAGGTCACTGTGCTCATTCGTACCGAGCTCACGCTGCAGATGGGAAGTATTCTCAGACTCGGTTTGGAGTCTCTTATTAATTAAAGACTTATTTTTATAGCCTTTATTCAACTCTTCACCTTAAACCTGAAAACTGTGGCTGAATCTTATTCAAAGCTGTGATGAAGAACATCTCGTGACATTTCCATGAAGAAAAGCTGGGCCGTCCTGAAGGAGCGTGACATTTACAGCACGTCTGCTCTGAGCGGGGAAAGCACTTGGATCTGCTTGTAAAAAAGGAGCAGATAAGCCTGTGAGCGCGCTCAGGTGGGACTGAGGGAGCTGAAGGAGGAAGGAAAAGGAAGATGCAGTAACTTAGAGGGCAGGATTCCTGCGGGGAGAAAGCAGAAATTATCCCCAAACAACAGGACGAGCATTTCAGTCCACTTTTCTTTCTAAGTTAAGAGGAAGAGCGAGCAGGATGCATGCATCAGGTCTGAGAAAACCTCCCAGCTAGGGACGGGAGGGGAAAATCCTTCTGTGGAAAACCGGCCCTAGCTGGGGGATGTCCATTATCAGAACCGTCCAGCACGTAGCGGAGTCCATAAAGTCCTTCACGTTCTGATGATGGAGACTGTGGTCATCCTGCTAGCAGGGTCACCGGGAAAGAAATATTACTTATCACTTATTCATGTTATCGTTTTTTACCTTTAAAATGTTAAAGTGTTACACAAGAAGAGCTGAGCGGACTATTTAACACCTCTTGTTGTGACGCATCGCCACGGTAACTGCTCGGCACAGCGACTGCAGACATTTCATGTCCAGTCCAGACCAGAAGCAGCATGAGGGACTGGTGATGCACCGCGGCCTGGCAGAGCACCGGGAGCCGTGGGACGTGAGTCAGCTGCAGACTCAGAGCCTCCTGGGGAACGTTTCAGGAGGACAGAAGAAAACACGCGTGTTTGTGCACACAGAGCGGCCGGCACACCAAACACAACAAGAAAAGCTTTCCAGCACAAAAGCGGGGCGTTTCCCACCACTGACTCACCGTTTCCTCACTGATACACAAAGTGCTCCCCGACGGGGACCAACATGACTCGAGTTTGTTGGAACAAGCAGCAGCTGCTTAGTTTGGCTCAGCAGAGCCTCTGATGGAGAAACCTGCAGCAAACACACAGCTTCCCTTCCTGCTTCGCTCCCACAACTTTTAAGATCAATAAGAAGTTCATTCAGTGTATGTTTAAAGGCATATTGTGTAACTTTGGACATTTTTTGTTTTAAATTAAAATTGATTTCCTTTTCCTCAAAAATATATAAACTTAAGGATTCTTTATTTAACTTTATTTTTTGTAAAGCTTGTCTTGCCGGGCATTTTAGCAGCAGGATGATTGTCTGGCTGCTTTTTTGTTTAATTTAAATGGTTTTGTTTTCAGCCCATTCAAATATATTCCTGCTGAATAAATCTTTAACATGTCACGTGCAGTTTTTTTGAGGGGAAATATGCTTCCTGACCTTATCTTTTCACATATTCTGGGACCAAAATAAACTAAAAAACACAAAAATTGGTATCATCAAGGGATCACAAGAACTGAAATTTCAATCAAATCGGCACCAAAAGTATCGTGAAAGATTGGGATGTGGAGGAAAGCATATCATCGCTGCGCTACGGGTACCCAACCGTTCAGGATGCATTCACACCGTTCCTTTAACCCTTTCACGCACGAATTATAAAGAGACAGTGCCACGTGCTTTTTGCTTACAGTCATTTATAAACAGTGATGCCTTTTTATACTTTAATCATTTTACTTATACTTAATGTATTATTATTCAAAATGATCAAATTTGATTTTCATATTTCTAGATGAATATTCTATAAATAACATGGTTGTATTGTTTTCTTTTCCCGTTTATCACAAAAGTTTGGTTCTCACAGTGCATGTATGAACATGTACAGATACTAATTCTGCATGAATCCCTGACGTTCCATTAACGGCAAAATGGCTAATTTTCCATGCCCATCCATGAATAAAGTGGAAACGTGGTGGACACTGTGCATGCAGGATATAGCGTGAAGGCTCATCAGCGCTCGGACCAGAGCTGCCTTTTTCCCTGTGAAGGGACTAAAGACTCGCTCTGAGCCCCAGCATCAGCCACAGTTTGCCTGGCTTAGCCTCTGTTGGCTCACAGCAGCAGTGTAACAGCATGCTCAGCGTCTTCCTGCTATCAGCTCACACACACACGCTGGGACTAAGCCGACCCTGCGCCCTTCCTCAGCGTCAGCTGCAGCCTGGCGGCGCTGTGACGCCGCCGCACCGCCACATGAAGCATCATGATGCTTCAGACGCTTTAGAAGCTGCAGCAGCCAGACCGGCCTCTGCCGGCTGCAGAGCCGCTGACTTTAAATCAGCTGCCATTAACTTATCCAATAAATGGAAAGCAATCGTACATCCAGAATAACGCTGAGAAATGACTCCGTCCGACGACTTTCTGGAAGGTCATAGAAGAATCACAGGTAGGAGTTAGAGAGTTCATCCACACCCTTCACTCAGCTGACTGCAACTCTCGGCTTTACAGAGTTCTCAGGCCGCTCCCGCTGCTCTAGCTTACATGTTTCCAGCAACGATGCAACTGTTCAGAGAAAAAGCTCCAAAAAGCCCACGCTGCAGCAGCAAACAGCAGGCAGACAATCAGAGCAAAGCTGTGGAGCACACAGCAGCTGATGAGCCAACAATGCACATCAGGAGATTACTGCACTCGCAGCCTGCGGCCCAGACTGTTTACGTTCTTACATGAGATTCCCCAACATTTATTCAGACAATATGCGGCAGAAAAAACCAGCGTTACTACACAAACGCAGCAGACTTCTGCATGTAGCAAAGATCCAAAGCAGCCAGCTGGAAAAGCTGCTTGTGAGGCTTAAAGCTGCATTTATGACTGAAGAGAACAAACAGGATAAAAAGATTTAGAGTTAAGCTCCTCTGAAAATGCAAAGACTTTAATTACTTGGCCCAAGTTAAAAATGCAGATGTGTTGCAACACAGCAGCTTCATGGCCAGAACTCGGCCCGCAACGTGATGTAGACAGCTACGTCTCATGTCTCACACTATATGAACCAATCCTCATTCGCAATGTTTCATCCAGGCTCAAAGAGTCATTCTGCTATGTATTCCTGCAGCATGAAGTGAACTGACATGAAGCTGCAGTTTATCTTCTTCCAGGTGCTCCTGGTGATCGGCTGCTTTCTGTTCTTACAGCAGCTGCAGGTGCTGTTCTGCCATTTCTGTTTTCATCTTGTCTTTTTCTGATCCTCCGGGACTTAAAAACAAACTACGTACATTTCTGAACCTCCTTAAAACTCCCTTAACTGAAACATTTCTGTGTGTGTTTTGGAAAGTAAATTTGGTCAGTCATTTTGGGGTTAAGGAATTGAGTTGGAAAGTGGCTTCACCTCATACAGAGCTTCAAATCTATCAGACCATGAGTTTATGTTAAATAAATGCTGCAGATGTCACTGAGTGATATCAGATTATGGAAAAATGCAGCCCTTCCAGAAATAGTAAAACTACAAACAGTTTCCTATGAACCAGCGCTGATCAGAGTCAGAGAGGAGGAACGGCTTCTTAGTGGCAGCTTGCTGCTTCATTTCAAGATATTTCAACTCAGTTTAGCTTTTTCAGTTTAGAGTGACTTATCATTGGACAGCCAGATGTAAGAAAGTGTTCATGTACTGTCTGACTTGTGTTACTAAATAATAGTATCACTATTTTTACATTTCTAAATTACAAAAAAAAAAAACTCAGTTGAAGGCGCAGTGACATCTACTGCATTTCTGGAGCAGTCCCATGGCAGCAGCCGGATTTAAACTCAAGCTTCTGATGGAAAGCTATCGCCGTGTTGTGGCCGCGTGTTTATGGCACGTTTATGGCGCGTTTGCAGCGCGTTTCGGGCGCGTTTCAGGCGGATGGAAACAACTTTGCCGCAGCTCTAACCCTAACCCTAACCCACGGCCGGGAGGCTTGATGTTTCACAGTAAAAGACGATATACAGAGTTTTATTGTTAAAAGCCACCGGATCCACGGTCGCGTCGCTTCCGCGTGCGGTGGGTTTTGGGGGTTACCCTACAGAGCAGGTCGGTCCATCATGGTGTGATTCTATTCACACAGATGCAAATGAGACGGTAGTAGCTGCTTTGGTGTTTGGCATCGGGGCAGGTCCTGTCTGACCTGAACACACCAACAGACCGACCTTTGAATAACCCATGAAATAACTTTACTTACTACGGTCAGCAAAGGGTCAATAAGGCCATAATTTGCTATGAAACAGAACGGCTCTGATTTCTTAACACAGAAATCATTTTGAAAAGTGGATGGAAAATTCCAGGTTTCTCTTTCACCACAGTTTCTCTAAATTTCCCATTTTAAGTTATGCTGAATGTCGCGACCCCCGCCCCTCTTCTCCGGCCCGGCATTAATATGCAACTCAGAAATAAGACAAGGTAAAGAACATTTCCCCTAGTATAACCTTACATACTTACATCCACAGAGCATGATTACCTGTATGCCCTTTAACCAACACCATCCTCACAAGTTAGAATAAATAAATGAATAAAATCTTTACTACCAGCTACACTATGGAGGCCCAAAATATTCAAAATTGAATAAATATGAATAAGACTTTGAAATAAATACCATTTTCATAAATAAAAG
>JBBBVT010000021.1:22654192-22668137 GCA_037177035.1 Craterocephalus eyresii
CTACCGTGGCCACCATACTTTGGTGACATCATCCAGGAACTAAAACATGCTACGGTTTATGCTAAAAAATATATACTTTCTGTTTTTATCTAATTAATGTGGAGATAGGAAGTCAAGCATAAGTTTAATTTATATTTAGTCAGAAATCTGGATGGTAATGATGCACGAATCGGTATCTTTATCAACAAAAGAACAGAAAAAACTCATTTCAGCCAAACGCAACCAAGATATAAACACTTCAGAGTTTCTTCCGGGAGCTAGAGGATTATTTCAGATCTTTTCGTATATTTGGCATTTCCACTGAAGTCTGCAGCATATTAGGGCAATTATCAGGAAAATGGAAAAATCTTCACACAGAATCTGTTTTAAGTTAGACATTTACACAGATCGTGGTTGTTTTTACTTGATGCTTTGAAAATATTCACTGTTAAACATCAAGAACTAAACATGTTACTGCTGATTCCACCACAAAAACAGTTTTTTATGAATGACGAGGGGGATTCTCAAGAAAGTATCACCACGGGGAAATGTTTCGTTCCAAGCAAATACAAAACTTAAAATCATGGAAATGTTGTGTCAGTTATTGGCAAAAGCATTTACAGCACCACCCTCTTTTTGTTTCCATTCCAAAAAGGAGCAGATGTTACAAAGAGAAAACCAAAAACTGAAGAAAATCGTCCGTTTTTTGCCCTTTCAGCAGTTTTCTCAGTGTGAAAAAACGTCTGCGTCATTACAAACCTTTCGCTTGATGAAGTCAAACTTGGTGTCGCACTGCATGCATCTCGGGCACTGGATGATGGGGAAAGAAGAAAAACAGGATGTTACACAACATGCTGAGCCGTGCATATTCCAGTTAAACAGAAACGGGTTTTATGCTGCTTTATATCAGGACCATGCATCACATCCGACCACTGGGTCAATATTACAGTATTTGCAGGTTCATAAGTCCTGCAGTGTTGTTGCAGATCATGGGGGTGCACTTAGGTGAAGTGGCCACACAAAAGATTTCCTATCATTAATAACAGCTTGTAAAGCCATGTTTTAAATAGTTTTAAAGGAGGGGAAAGTGCAATACTTTGACATACTTGGTAATTTGATAATAGTTTACAGATTAATGGTGAACCCCGTGGTCAGCTGAAGATAAATGATTTACTGTGTGTGCCTGAACTTCAGACAGTATCTCTGTTTCCTGATGTAGTTTTATGGTACCAACACAAATAAACTGTTGTCTTTGTAAGATTTAACGTATTTCTCTGAGCTAGCAGAGCAGTTAGCTAGTTAGCTAAACATCAGCAGTATGCGGACGTGTCTGGTGGCTAAAACGCAGAACAGAATAGCATATTGCGAGTTTAAGGGGAACTTTTGCAGGTAAAAATGAAAAATAAGTATGACAGACGGCTTTAAATGGTAAAGTGTTTTTCTGGCATGCTTCATTAGCTGCCAGGCTGGCCGTAGCAGCTTACAACGCCCAGTACGAGGACAAATTGTGATGTCCAAAGCCTCGGCAAGCTAACGGCAGTTAGGCGAGAGAAACCGGAAACTCGGGGTGTTACAATAGAAATAAAAGCAACCTAGATATTTTAAGATCATATTCAAGATTTCAAGTTCAACTTGACCAAAGCTGGGCCGTAAAATCGTAAAAAAGATTCAATGACAAAACAGTATATTTAGGAGATTAATATGCAAACATGACACTTAACATTTAAAAGTACGTCTCATGCTGCGGGATTTACGCTGAAATACAAAACCGGAAGTGCACAGCTAGTCGTTGAAGCCTGCTCCTGCTTTGTGTCCAAGGACTCTAATAGCTTGTCGCTGCTGTCAAACCAAGCCGCAGCTCTCACCTCTTTATCCGGGACCCACTGCGGCTCGTCCAGGGAGAAGGGGCTGTTAAAAGCTCCATTTTCCGGGACCATTCGAAGGCCGCTGGGGCTGCGGACGAGTTTCTTCCCCTCAGGTACTGAGGACATTTTGCGGTAGTGGATGTTTCTTGACTGGTCCGCGCGGAGTCTTCTTCGACAACAAACTCCCATCAGGCCACGCCCCCAGATGTATTTTTTTCATCAAACTTTATTGAAGAAGAACAGTTGACATACAATGTGTATCAGACAATCACATTTATTTATTGTAATGTTCATACAGTGTGCAACTAAAAGTCCTGTAAAAAAAAAAAAAAGTCGTTATATTAGCCCCAACCCCCTCGATACAGTAAGGAAAGGCTATCATGAGGATAAACCATGACACACAAAACACAAATACAAGGAATTTTTTTTTTTTTTTTACAAAATTGCTTCAAATCCCCCTCACAGCCCAACAATTCATTGAATGCACTTAAATAAAATATTTTAGTCATACAGGAGTGAAAAAAACAGCCAGTTCCAAATGACTGGATTATCCTCATCGTCATCATTATGAATATTATTATTAATAATAATAATAATAATAAAAAGAAGAGTGCAAGAAAAGTAAATGTAAAATTTATATAATGACAATAACAATTATAATTTTAAAACAAAAGGAAGACCTTGAAAAAAAAAGGAACTTTTATATACCAGCAACGACACGAAAATGAAATGCTAAATAAAAAATATAAATATATATCATAATATTAAATACGTTTAACAAAAGAAACAATATTGAATAGATTTATTACTATACTATTATTATATTAAACAGATGTTCCATCAAAGTTAAGAGTTTGAAAGAGAAAAGGTGAGGAAGCAAAACATATGATTTCAATTTCAACATTTTATTCTCCAAACAGTCATGATTATTAGTGAGACAATCAACTTCCACTCACATCAGAAGGGATCTGGTAGAAAACCAAATCTGTCCTCAGTTACAGTAGAGTTATAAAACAACATAGTTGCCAGTCTAAACCAGGAATATCTGTTTACAATACAGGACACAAAGATGGTCGTGTGCTGTGTTTAATATGGAAGGAAGAGTTTTTCAATGTGTTTGATCATTTTTGTGATGTAGAGTAAAAAAATCTGGTGCTGCTGGGTGTAAGGTGTTATTGGTGTTATTTTTTACAGTCAATGGGTGTAAGTGAGGACATGTGACCACGAATCATTCAATGATGTCCTTCACTCTTTTTTCTCCTGAGAATTTACCTGAATGTCCGACCATCCGCTACACATCATCACGGCCCACATGCAGCGAGTAAATAAAGCAAAACCACAGAGATCAGCAGCTTTGCCTTTAAATGCCACAGCAGCGATGCATGGTGCAGCAGTTCAGGCCAGCGTGACTCAGCTGTTCACGTCAATGAGAATTCGTTCGTTTCCAACACCTGCCACAGCTCTATGGTGTCAATTTAATGAGAATGCAACATTTCTTTTATTTCAAAGCTTTTTTCATATACTTTTCTAAGAGTTTTTATTTAATACTGTTCCAAACATCATGTTGTATTACAGTAATTTGACTGAAACATGCAGTAAATGTCACAATGATTTTTTTCTGCAGTCCCATCTCTAAAACTTGTAATAGTTAGATTAAATGTTCTAAGTTGCCTAAATAAAAATTTCTGATTATTTAATTGGAAAAGCTCTAAATATTTTCTTTCTTTTTATTCATATCAAACATTTTCCAGCCCCCCAGGAACCTTCTCAGAGGATTATCTTAACTCTGATTATTATGTTTTGGAGAAGCAAATATGAAATTACACTTTTTTATTCAAGAGCTGAATATCCTGAATTTGTAAAGTATTTACATGGTTGTAATAATTTACACTTGTTTTGGATAAAGAATATGCTATGAAAGCATAATTTATAAACAGTTCCCCAGATTTAAAAAAACAAAACTGTTACGGACATCTTTTAGGAAGGTCATTTAATGCAAATGTTGCAGGATGTTAGTTCTTTAGCAGCTTTGGCTCAAATTTGACAGAAATCAAAGTGAGGAGGCGTACATGTCAACCAGAAAATTAAAATATCAGTATGCCAGAATAACAGATACAGGGGCAGAAAGGACGTAAACATTTATGCCATAACTGTAAGAAATATTCATAATTTTTAAAACTATATTGAACAAAAACGTATTTTCTTCTATCATGAAAGAACACAGCTGAATGATCATCCGAGAGGCGAATCTTTCTGCCAGAGAATAAAACTAGTTTGTTCAGTTGAATCTAAATTCATAAGCAGAGGTTATTTAACTGCAGGTATTAAATTTTTCTTTTTAAAATAATTTTTCCTTGGTATGCACAAAATATCCGCATTAATGTGTAATTTTTGAAAATATCGGCATTGGTCAAACTAAACTAAGCTGGTATTTATTTCCAGGTGTTTGGAGGAAGGAGGGGTGGGTTGTTCATGCATAAGATCAGAGCAAACGTCAGAATAAAATTGAGTCGTGAACATGTCAGCTGATCCGATTGGCCTGGAAAGAATTTTCAAATCTGATTGAGAGAGAGGGTTTGAACTTCCCCACAATCGGATCAGCAAGAACAAGTAACCGTGTAGACACTCATTGTGATATTCTGAGTTTCTGGTGTGCATGTTGTTGGTGCGCATGCTTGCATTCAGGACCAAATGAGTTTGAGGGAAGACTTTGGAAAAAAACGGGACACCTGTTGAATACGTTTTAGTTAGAAACTGAATTTAAAAAAGAAAAACCCTTCTTCTTCTTAACTAGTAGCATTGCACGTCCAAAATGTCAAATGTAAAAAATGCAAAGGACTGGATCACGTAAACATATCTGCTAGAATCTAATCAGACTGATTTTCAATAATGGGTGAAATATGTGTCTATGTAAACGCAGCGATGAGATGGATGCAGCACAGCACTGAGGGGGTTTAATGAAACACGATGTTTGAAAAGCAGGATGCAGAACCTCTAATGGCTGTGAGCTAACGCTGCTAACTGCAACTCCACCTCTGGACACACTTTCATCATCTTAAACAAAAAGAATCAGCGAATGTCTGTTATTTGCCATAACAACATTATCAATAATTTCTAATATTTTATATCAGGTATCACCATTTAGATTTCCCATGCCACATTCATCAATGATATCACACGAAGTTACGTGCCCCGTTACTTCCTGGACTCTAAGAACAAGCAGACCGTTCAACAGTCAGACGACAACAATATAAACATCTACATTTACATTATTTAATGGAAAATAATAAGTCTGTAGGATTTAGTCAGGCTTTATTATTATTTACACTCCAGGGCTTTTTCTCTGGTTTTTATTTCTGAAGAAAAACCCAGAAACAGTGAGAAAAACAGCCCATAATTGTAGCATTACATGTGGAAAGTCTCCAGAGAAAGTCTGACTGAATGCTGCGATCAGAACTGTAACTTTATTCTCCACAAGGATTAAAAAACACACACAATGCAACAAAAAGTCTCGTCACAAATCAAAACAATAATGAATATATAGGAAGGATGTTTATTATCATAATTACCTTCATTTTATATTTTGGTTTGTTTGTAAAAATATCTTTTTGCTCTGGTGCAAATTTCTTTAAACCACTTTTGTGACAACAGATTTACAACATGCTTTGATGGACGGTTAAACTGCACATTTAAGTTTTTACTTTTGTTTTTGCCCTTTAACTTCCTTTAACATTGCATTTGGTACATTCAATTTAAGTCTTGCTGAACATTCCTCTTAAAATCATGTATTTATTTTCTTCTATTTTAATGCAATTATTTCCATCAACAGCACTTTTTGTTGTGTTAGGAGAATAAACCGCCTAACGGAACGTAAAAGGTAATTAAACCTCGGATATTCTTTAGTAAACGTTTTATATTGATCATTTACTGGATTTCTTGATTGAACTGAAAGATCTGCTGCTTTGGAACAGCAATTTGGTTTTGTGGACATTCACTTTTTGCTTTAACTACATGTAATTTACAGTATTATTTATTAAGTAATGTTGCATTATGATAATAAAGAATAGTGTATAATATTGATCTAGGTGTTATAGTACCACAGGAATGAATATCAACCTGCACTCTGTATTACAGTGGACCCCTGTGGAACATAACCTTATCCATAAACTTATATTTATCATATATTTCTGTGTATTTCTTTCTTTTCGATCTGATAACAATCAGTCTCGGTCCAGTTCGGTCTCCAACCTACAAAATCCAGGTGAAGCAAGACCCTCACTGCTGGATTTAAGACTTTATCAAACAAATGTAGGTTTGAAGCATTTCAAGCATTTCTCCAGTACACCATAAATATATTTTTAAAAAATGACTTTGATTGGATGCAGAATGAGATTCACCGCTTTATATAAAGCTAATAAGGCACAAGAAAAGCTGGAAACCAAAGATAAAATGTTCAGCCTGGCTTTGATTTGCATGACTGCTGCAGTAAAAATTCATTTTACGGATGAAAGTCTAGTTAAATCTACATTTTAAAGAGATATATTTTAAGTTTAATTACATCCTGTTTACTGTTAAAAGCAATAGAAGAAGCATTCCTTCTTTTGGTAAGAGCAAATATGTGCTGTTTGTTCATTTTACCCTTTAAATGTCCCTTGAATATTCATTAAATAATCCATACTTTGGAGTTTTGGGTTTAACTTCACTCAAATGGAAAAGTTATGTCTTTGAACAAACATGAAAACACCTGGAGTGATTTAATCTTAGCAGTCAGTGTGTAAAACCTTCATCTGCCAATAAATTCAGCAACCTGTTGGAAGGAGACTCGGGCTCATTACAGAGAGATTAAAGGCTTCAGAGCAGAGTCAGGACGGATACAAATAAAACATTCAGAGAACAAGAAATCCAAATGTAAACCCAGAACCTCAGAGATCAGGGGCTAATCTTCGTTTGGGAGCTGAGATGACGGTTCATTCAGGCCAGTTTAAGCTTCCACTAAACAAACACCAGCACGTGTTCTGACCTCTGGGAAACCAGTCCAGAGAGCAGAAGCCAGGACAGGACGCTGCAGATTCTTTGCTGGGTGTAAATCATAGAGGGGACAGGAAAAGTGGACACAGCCAGCGTCACGGCACCGCTGGGCGCCACGGCTCAGCCAGGTCCACATGCATCCATATGTTACAATGTTCTTCACCAGTTACACGAGCCTCTGGGGACTAGAGCTCATGTTTGGGAAGACTTGGGTGGAGGCAAGGGGGAGGAGCGAACCTTTCCCTTTTCTTTGTGTCTGGAAGGAGGAAACTGTCTGTGTTTTTATATTGTTTTTACATTATCAGGTGGAGGCTTAATTCTCTTTTATGCACTTTGAGTCACCCGGGCCTGAAAGGTGCTTTATAAATAAATACAATTTGAATTTACAATCACTGAGGTAATTTCTCTACTAAACAGGAGCAGGAAGTTACTTCAGAACCTCAGAGCGCTTCAACCTTTTTATCACTTCGTTGGAGCAGCTGGCATCATTTAGCTCCACAAAGCTGCTAATAAATAAAGTCTCACACTGAAACCAAATGGGGCCTTGGATTGGAAATTAAAGTGACGGTTTATAACGTACAGCCTGGCTCCCCTCAGTGCAACACTGAGGAACTCAAACTGCGCATCTGCCTTCAAGTAAGCGCTAGCATAGCGAAAAATAAGATTAATCTAAGTGGGTCACTCAGATCCGGAAAACATTTACAGACGATGCATCTTTACAGAAACAGACAGATCACGGACTTCCATCTTCCACTTCAGCATGCACTGGTTGGACACGCAACTTTCCTTCTGAGAGCACGTACGTTCAACAAGTGCAGCGAAAGTTTGGGAGCTGAACGAGGAGCGCTCGGTGGCGTGATGCTGAAGCGTGAAGTGGAAAGATGAAGCTTTCACTAACAGATATTTACAGCCAGGCGATCCGAGAGGGCAGCTGGCCTCCACGTGACCTCCAGACGCATCTGTTCGCTGCCGTCAACGCGCCAGGTCTGTGTTACTGGCGCTCAGGTCGCGACTGTTCCTCAGACGATAATTTCGTTCCTGGAAGCAAAAATAAATTAGATGTAAATCAAACAAACATGTTCAACAACTTAAAATGACTGATGAATAGAATACTGTCACGTCATCCTCTACCTACAGCGCCCCCTGCTGTAACCAGCGTTTATTTGAAAGTAGAAAGTTGCTCTTTAAAGATGATTATTTGTAAAATCTTAAGTTTACGTAACATCTTCGTTGGTACACACATCTACAATCTCTGCAAATTCAATTTTAAAGTTTGTCACTTCGTTCTAATATTTTTATTCTGACTAGCTGCAATGATGGAGTTAGTGATGCAGAGTTAGTGATGAGCTGAACATGACTGCAGATGATAGTCTGTCAGATCTTACAGAGGATGAAAATATTTGCATCAACCTTTAAGACGAGGTTCATATAAACTGATGTTTTCATTTAAACCCAATTTGAATCAAACCACTTCAGGTCTTTTATTTATTTTCATCCATTTCTAAACTATTTCATTGTTCATTTTTGTTTTTTTCCTTTTTAATTCAATAGTATACTTATATAATACTTTATTTTGATAAAACTTTTACTTATATTTCTTTGAGTTTTTGAAAATATAATGTAGGTAAATTTAGGCATTAAGGCGTTAAATCTTAGCTAGTTTTCTGAAATTAGTTTGACCGTCTGCGATCTCATGTTTCTGTAAACCAATGAAACCTTTCAGAAATAATCTTTCTTATACAGTTCAATGCTTTGTAAAGTTAATATAAATTATTTTATATAAACTTTCCTGAAGTTCATTACATTTTATTAAACTTCTTTTCTTGGCACAATTTGATTATATTGCAGAAATATTAAATATTTTTCTTAATACTTTTGTTTTACTAAAATTGCCATGACATTATTGGGAATATTACCAGTTTTCAACCAATGCTAAGACTTTTTCTTTCAACCTTAACTATCATAAGATATTGTGATATTATATTATTGCAGCTTTTTCGTGATCAGATTAATTTCCTTGGAATATATTCTAACAACTTCTTTCTCTGAATATTTTAATATCCAAGTTATTTATTATGCATCAACTTTTCCTCAAAATATTCTTTTTTTCTACCAATATACGCATTTTTTTTCTATTGAGATATAATTTTTTCCTCAAAGAAAAAAAATTACTTACGGCTGCAATTTTCTAAAACTTGAAAATTCTTAAACCTTTGCCTCCCATGCCCCTCATTTGTAAACAGGTGAACACGATAACTCTGTTACTTTTTCCTTAACTTTGTCTTCACAACGATGATTAAAATGTCTTGTTTTTTAAGTGGTTGTCAAACATTTTTCAGCATTGTAAGCCTCAGATCAGCCCCTCCAGCTTAAATACATTAATTTTAATCGAATGAACTAGAAAATAAATGGTTTTAACAATATTTTTTTCTGTTACATTTCTAAATAATTTAGTTAAATTTTCAGTTTGATATTTTTTATTCTTTGTATTTTTAAAATCAACATTTTTTGTATTATCAAATAAATGTCATCAAATTCTGATATATGAAATCTATTATATATTATAATCTATATGCTTTAAAATGTTATTTTTGTTTGAATTTTTATTGGACTTACAGATCATAACAGATCTACATTTAATCACAGGTTTCTGGAAAATATACTGTACTTTGCACTATGATTAGTTAATGATCTAGAGTTATTTTATGTACACACGTGTACATTTGCACATCTTTGTAGTAACCCTGACCACCTGAGCTGACTTCCCTCACAATACAAACTGAAATCAGACCTATTAAATATTGATTTACCTTTTTATTAATGTTTGCTAAACGTCTGTAAAACTGTGTTTTTTTAATGAAGAACTCCAATTAAATATAAAACTACAGACAAATTAATATCATGAATCATCTGGTTCACTGACATTGCTCCCATTTATATCAAAAAATTTAATTCTCCTACTTTCTCCTACTATTTAAACCCTCCTGAGCATTTCTGTCCCTTTTTCCTGATGTTAGCTGAAAGCATTCATCACAGGTCCATGTCCCCAGTAAGGAGCAGCCTCTAAAACCAAAACGTCTGACTCTGCCGGTCGGGCTCCTTACTTGGTAGTGGTCACTCGCTGCCTTGTCCGCCAAGTTAAGAACCCCCAGAGAGCTGGCTCGCTTCATGCTGCACCCACATGCAGAGAGGCAGGGTGGGGGTCAGAGGTGAGGGGATGGAGAGTCAGGCGTGAGGACATGAGCTTAGTGGAGATGCACAGTTCTCTGCTAAATAAATCCTCCCCCCATTAAAGGAGGAACAAATCAGCTGTGACTGAAATAAGCCAACTAAAGGGATAAAAAATATGCAAATCTTTACCCACTACTCATCAGCAACAAGCTCTCCTTCATCGGGGACTGTATTTTGTTTTTTATTATTTTTGTAAGTGCTATTTCACTAAATTATAATTCAGCAAATTTTTCTTTCCTATTTCAGTTATTTTAATAATTTTTTAGTAATTTAGCCTTCCTTGAATGGAAAGGGATGGATCATTTTGCAGAAAACTGCATGTGTTGGTTAATGTCTGTGAAATTGTCACACAAAGGTTAGTACAACAACAACGTCTCATTATCATGTTAAAAGGTTAACAGTGAAACTTTGCCACGACTTTCCAGTCATCTGGACTTTTAGCTGGTTTGTAATAAAATGTCTCCAGTTCTCATTAGAAAGTGGCGATTTAACTTGAACTCAGGCCTTTTAGTAATGAAGGATCCACAAAAACAGCAAATGATCTGATTTCTAGTAAGGTGGCGTCGCAGAAAACATCCCTCTGGAGGAAGTAAGGAAGATCCAGCGGCCGTTTTACCAGTCTGTCAGAAGAATGACATCTAGTGGTAACGACGGGCGTAGCAAAGACTTTAAACACCTAACTCAATGGGAAATGTACGGTGGCCGCCGGTGTTCAAAATCCTTTGGGACACAAACATGTTTTTGTCTGAGTGGATCCAGTGGCCTCAGGTGCAGCGATGACTGAACTACTGGCTACTTCACCATCATGCACGCCTGCACTTTCTTCTTCTATGGTCCGTTAAGGTGTTGCTTTTCCCAAATGATGCTCTAGCTCCAACCCAACAAAGCCAGGGCAGCATTTTAAAGAAGGTGGTGGAACCATCATGAAAGCATGGATCCATGCTTCAGGCTGCTGCTGGTGTGATGCTGGGAGTCTATCTGCTATCTGCAGCTGTGATGCTGTCATGTTAGCATGGAGCAGAACCTCGGAGGAAGGTTTCCATCGCCTGGCTGGATCTATGACACCATGAACGAAGGTGGACCGGATAGTAAAACCAGTTGCTGGTTCTGATAAAGAGGCTGACGAATGTACTTGCTCTGTTTTATAGAAGAAAAATCTGGAAACGTTTGCTGGATAAAACTATAACACACACACAAATGTAGTTTAGTTTAATATAGAAGCACCCAAAGTTGTTTTTACTGTAAATGTATTTTCAACGCTCCATCTTGAGGAAACCTAGGACTATTGTATTTATGGGTTGCATGCATCCCTGAAGTCAAATAATTCACATATACTGTAAATATTTCATATTCAGATTTCTTTGCTGGTGGGAAGATGAAATCTGCAACTGCAGCCATTTTACATGTTGTATAGGAAAAAAAGAGAGAAAACCCTCAAACAAACATTTCTGCAGTGGTTTAACATTCCTGAGAGCCTGTCAGCGATGAGGATGATGAAGACAACCGAGGTCGTGTCCATCAAGCCTTGAGTTACAGCAAAGAGCAGCACCAAAGGAAAATAAGACAACAGTGAGCACAGATGAGGCATGCAAGTAGACATTCAGAGGAAAGAAAAACATTTATTCATAAATGAAAAAAGAAAATCAAAACACAGCATTGAGTTCTACACAGAAACAGCCATGCAGACATGTCGGTTTCCAAATGAAACTCTGTAAATAAATAAAATAAAATCCAAAGCCGTGAAAGTGAGCAATGTCTCCAAAAGCCACAGAATGCAATAAATAGAACTATTAGTGATAAAAGAGTCCTGCAGGCATGACGAGCAGACATTAGTTAGTTTGTGTCTTATCCTTCGACATGGCCATCACATCCGCGTGTGCAGGATTATTTCATTCATCCCGTTTCATCGCTTTCCTTTGGCTTTATGTAGTAAAAACATTCACATTTGGCCTCCTGATGTGCTGCTTGTAGTTTTATATGTAAATAAAATCGGTTTCTATGTATCTATATATACACTTTAGGGACCCCACTTAAAGCAGTCAAACATGTAATTAAAGATAAAATGTAATGTTCTTTTATTTCATTTTAAAATATTTTAAAAAGGGTTAAACACTCTCCTGGCAGTCTGTTTTCTATAACAACACAATTTTAATTAATAAGCCCTTTTTTCTCCATTTTTCCCTTGAAAATACTTTCATTTTTAGGAAATATATTCCTCTTTTTGATCCTCTTATTTTTAAAAATATTGCATCTTCTTCTAGAAATAGAAAAAAACTTTTAACAAAATTATTATATTTCATTCCTTGTTTTCTAATATAAATACTCTCAAGTATTCCCACAGTTGAGATGCCTTCCTCACACCTTAAAAAAAAATTACTTGCTCAGATAAACCTTTTTTTTGCTTCTACTGTAAATGATGTTTAGGAAAATACACTTTTTCCTTTAAAACATAAGCTGTAATAATTGAAATACTAGAAGCCGTTAAAGATTTTCTCTGAGAAAACTTTACATTTTTTTAATAACACCTCCAGTTGCCATCTAAAACGATGTCTCGGGCTTCCTTCAACGCATCAGTGGGCACAAACGGTGCGTTTGAGGACCATGTTCTGAGCTGTGGCTGTTAGGATGGCAGTGCAAGTAAATACAGGTAAACAAATGCAACGTGGGAAAAGACCGAAGCGTGTGACAGCAAAAGCTCGTTTCATGTGCAAACAGCTTTAGAGTTACGCCACTTCACCACCAGCAAAGCAGAGCAAACCCTCCTTTTGGTTTCGGTGAGCACAGCATCGGCCCGCGGGCCCAGCGTCCTGCAGGCCTCCGTGCATCATAAAGCGGGGCACCTGCAGCTTCTGCCGATAGTTACCCCGGGTTTTTGGGCTCGGTGTCTCGTGACGAGCCGCCTTTCAGCTTGCGGACGAGTTTCTCGCTGCTGCGGCGGATGGATGCTCGTAGTTTGCTGAAGGAGCCGCTCCTCTTCAGAGATCCGGAGCCGTCCTGGTGGGACACGTCACAGCGTTACACTCGCTCGGCCACGCCGGCACACGCACACGCAGCACAGCTCACAGTCATCTGAATGCCCAGTGATGCAGGTCTGCGCCGGCCGAGGATACTGCAATGAATTCAGCTGACTCTAAGAACAAGGCACTGGTCAAACTGGTCAAATCCATGCGCCTGTACAGTTTAATGCAGGCAGATTCATATTTGTTATTACTGGACTGACCCAGCAGAGCAGAACAGATGCACCAAACCGAATTAAACCAGTGCTTCTCTGGGCCCGCCTCCTCCTGCACAGACTGGGACTGTAATCATTGTGAGTTGGGTGGGCTTTAGGACCCGGGGGAGCTTCAGCCAACAGTAGGAACTGATCCAGGATCAGCTGATCTGAGGAACGGGGGCAGGTGTGCATAAAGACACCTGCTTTACCAGGTTAGCTGAACATTAACCTGCATGTAGATCCATCAGAAGCAGCAGGATGAGCTGTATGAGGGACGAAAAATGACAAAACAAAAAATAAATATGAAAATAAATATATATATGCTAATAAATAAATAAATAAATGCACTTATAAATATATAAATGCAAAAATAGATAAATGTATAAATAAATAAATTCACATAAATAAATAAATGCACAAATAAATAGATAAATGCATAAATAAACAAATATAAAAAAAAATAGAATAAATACACATAAATGAATGCACAAATAAAGAAATATAAAAATAAATAAATACACATAAATGTATAAATACATTTATATATTTAATCATTTATTTATTTCTACATGTATTTATTTCTATATTCATTTATTTCTACTTTTATTTATTTATTGGTACATTTATT
>JBBBVT010000021.1:22734028-22745361 GCA_037177035.1 Craterocephalus eyresii
CTAGGAGCAGCGGTTCCCCCCTCCTCCACTAGGGGCAGCGGTTCCCCCCTCCTCCACTAGGAGCAGCGGTTCCCCCCCTGCTGCATTAAAAACGATGCCAAACTCCTTCTGTCTTTCTGTGCGGATTTTTTAAGCCAAAGGCTGCAAACAGCAGAATGTGATGCCACCAAAGTGTGAATAATGACCTTACATAAACCTTTCAGTGCTGGCTTAGCGCTTCGTTTGACTTCCACATGATGGGATTGAGTGACCTGTGTGAGCAGAGGGTAGATTATGACACAGTCTGGTGTGATTTACACATAAAAGATGCCATCGTCTGCACATTTACAGACCAACGGAGCAACGTAATGATCCGATCCACGACCTGAACACGGAACAGCACAAGTGCTTCAACTTAAAGAGACTCTGGATGAAAACGGTCGGATTTCCATGCCAACCTGAACCTCTCATACATGCAATCATACATAAAACGCAATGACATGCCTGAGCTGTGACCAGTACTGAAGAGGAAGCGGGTCATTGTTTTAGGCTGACGGTGACGGTGAAATATAAAGCAGTGTTCATCGTCGTGCAGCAGAGTGGCTGTTTATACAGAAACATGATGGAGCTCAGGGACAGAGGAGGAAGAAACATCTTTGTTTTTATTAGAACAGTAAACAACATCTCCTAAATCTAATCCTTCAACCAATCATGTTATCATGCCCTGGGGATAAACGGTTCCTCCATCTAAACATGCTGTTACCCTGAGCTGCATCTGAATAAACACGTGTGGTTATGTAATAATAAGGTAAGGCAGGGTTAATATCATGATGCCCAAAGTGTTTGTGAACCAGCTCCATCTTTCTGTCCCAACGCTGATTAAATGTAACGCAAGAATTGACTGGAAAAAGTTTCCAATCAATATTTTATGGAGTAATCAGCTGACAGAGGCCAGCATGGAAACTTTTGTCCCTCGTTGGCCGTCAGCGTGGCAGAAACTGGGTCGCTGACTGTTATCAGAGGCGTATGATTAGATGCACGTCACAGTCCGGCTTTTTCTCCTCTGCTCGCCGGAAACAGGAACGCGTTGCTGCATCTTATCCTGCAGGAACGGACGCGCCGGCTGGTCCTCATGAATATTTATGGTGAAACTCAATCCGCTCTGATTCGTAGTTGATTGAATATCAGCTTGAAAGTGACTTTTCTCTTTTCTGAGTGTGTCGTGCTTGACGTGAGGTATTTCTGCAGCGCTTCTTCTGTGGGGATGTCGGCGTCTCTGCACATGTTCACAAACACAAGCTGCTCATTTAGGAAATGACCGATGCAGTCAGAACCACTGGCACCTCTGAACCCACGCCTGTGTGAAGTCAGAGGTTGTAAGCTGCTTCTAGTTAAGTGCTGCTTTCTTATGAGTCCACAATAAACAGAAACTCAGGCTGTAAGTTAGCAGTTTGTGACTAAAATGCCAAAGTTCAGACCATTTTATGAGCCTGTAGACGGGTTCAGATCCATTGCACCGGCTGCTACCGACCCTTTTCTTAAAGGAAGGATAGGTGATGTTTTCTGAGAACATTTTTACCGTATCACTCCCTGACTGCATCTAAGTGATTAAATGCTCAAAAAACACAAAAATAAAGTATTTTAGTCACATGTTGAACAGACAGGACGGAAGAAAACGTCCAATCAGGGTAACCAGCCCGCCCTATTGGACGGTGACATGTCTGTCAAACCCTACTGCCATTTGCCCCGCCCCCCCCCTCCAGGTGTTAATGACTGCGTTTACATGGCATCCATATTCCGGTTCCTGGAACTATTAAAATTCCCAGAGTAGACAGAGGAACTCCTGTACACATGATATTTGTAATCAAATGGAACATCACGACCCAAAGCGCGCTGCATGGAGAACGTCATGACTTAAAGCAGGCGAGAAGGGATCGGGTCGTAATGATGGGGAACTTTTCCTAAGCGGTGGAGATGAGAGTTTCTCAGAAGGTTTTCTGGGACGTGATTGTCGTGGTAAACGTTTGTTTGCCATTTAACAGACCGAAGCGCTTACGGATCGAACATGCAGATCACGATGTAATGTTCCTCACAATGGAGATATTCCCACACGTTTACACAAACAAATATTCCGGTTGGAAAAGGAGGAACCCAGGGGGAATGTTTAGGTTTTCCAAACCCGGATATGGGCATATTTGCGTTCCTGCTGGTGTTTACAGGCTGTGGGCAACCGGGTTATTGCTCATATTCCGGCTATGAAAGGGTTACTGGCTGCACGCAGACGCAGTCGTTCTCAGACATGGACTTCTGGAGGCATTGCTTCTGTGGAGAGTCTGAAGACTGAGGAAAAGGGATGGACTTTGGATGGATGGATGTCGCTTGCTCAAGCCACTATGCTACTTTTAATCTCTGCGCATATCCCTCGTGCATGAGCGAAGCTGCTTCTGGAGAGCACAACGTTGGGTTTACGTCTTAACCGATGCAAACAGCAATGCCAGACAGCTGTTTGGCTGATCCTCAGAGATGAGAAGACGGCCAGGGCATAAGTGTGAAGAAGCTCCAGCAAGAAGCCTGGATTTGTGCAATGGGTGCGTAAAATGATCCCCCGGCATCAGCTGTGCACAGACGTGGACTTGGTTCCGTCTGAGGACAGGAAGGAAGATCAGGCAGCAGCCGGAGTAGGACTGAATGAGGCCCACCATGTTTACAGCATGTTCTATCGGTGGAAGCATCGCCGACCTGCGACTGAAAGAATCGGCTTCCTTTGCTACGTAGTCGCCTGTCCGTCTGGAATCAGTCTGATCCACTGATCATGATGTCCATAATGCTGGATAAAGTCATTTTATATGAAAGATTTAATCCAAACATAATGTGAGACTGTTGATTTTCAGTTGTTGGAAATACGGACGAAGCATCTGTGAAGGTGATTTCCCTGATACTCCCCACGGCTGCAGAGTAATCCGAGTATTTCTGCAGATGACGGGACTCAGAGTGGTTTCGGAGGTCTGAGCTGTGCAGGGTGAAGTGAAATGGTGCGATACAGTACCCTGTGGCGCTCCTAGGCTGCTAATCACCATCAGAAACACAAGTTTTACAGTCTGTTAGACTGGAAGTTTCAATTTGGAAACTTACTGAAGCAAAAAAGAAATGATCAACTATTCATCTATTATTAATGTTAATAACTGGTTTGGATGCAGCTTGGTGTGACATTGTGGCTTTTCTGCAGCTCCTAACTCCTCAGCTTGTTGCTAATGTTGGATAAAGCTTGTTCTAAAGTCTTAGCAAGCAGATCTGAAAAGGTGCAGTTTTTTTCTTTATTTTTATGTAAAACTTTGTAAATGTCATATAAACTTTTGTGTGTTTTTCTTCCGTGTTTTTCTTGCTTCACACTTTAGTGGGTTTCTGACACCACATTTCCATAAAGGCTGCATCGGCATTAATTCAGCAGATTACGGGTCACTGAGCGCAGACGCCTGACTCCACTGCAGCGACCATAACGGCAGCAGCTCGTGCACGTCCACGCTGACGTTAACCGGCACTTATTGATCGGATGAAAATCCATCTCTGCTGCTGCTGTGATAGATTGCAACACTTGTGTAAGAGCTTTACTCAAACAGCCGAGCAGCAGCACAGCTTTGCCCTTCTCAGCCTCTAATCTGATCACCGCTAATTCTCTCATCTCCCTCTCGGCCTCTTTTAGTCCCACCAGGATTAAAGGGTTAAAAGAAAACCCGAGAGGCCTCTGCAGAGCACATGGGGTCACATCACGGCAGCAAATGTAAGGCTCATTTCAGAAAAGCAACGAAAAGATGGATCACTGTTTGGGAAGGGGTGAAATCTGCTACATTTAACGTGAAGCAGAGCCTTGCAGTGCAACGATTTATCTCCACAAACCTCTTTTAGCCTCCATTTGCAAATGATCTTATAATTGACTGAAAACAGTAGGAATTCAAAGCCATAGCTATTTATGTTTTGACAACAACCAATCTGATTCCTCCTCCTCACGCGCCCTGGCCCCTCCTTTGATCCGGCGGCGTGCCGTGCCGCCTCACGCCGGCCGTCAGGCCTGGACGCTTGCAGGGCATCAGCACTCAGCTCATGAGTTCAGGGGCCAATCTGATTACGGGGCAGGATTTCCAGCAGCTCAGAGCTGCTATTCCAGGCCTGGACCCGCAGATTAGACCCTCCGGGACGGGCCGCTGCTCCTGGTCTGCGATTGGTTAAACCGCCATTTCATCTTCCACTCACCAGAAAAGCTGCAGTTTGTTTCATCTGAAACGACAAACTCTGTCGTATTAATGAGTTTTCAGATTAGAAGTGCTGCCTGAGAAGTGGACCAAACTGAAAACTCGCTCCTTAGATGGCCGCCAAGCCGCCTTCATGCTGGGCCAATCACAATGTTTGTCTAAAATGGAGCAGGTTTGATTGGATGACTGTCCAGAGGCACCTCACTAAGCTGGTTAATCTGATGTACAACGTTTGTTCAAACACTTTAAAGTTTGTGCAAACTTTATTATTTATAATAATGATAATAATAATTCATGTTTTTAACAAATGATTGAGAAAACTGTTAATATACTAGAACAATAGTAAAATCAAAGAGTAATTTAATAAGAAACATTTACTTTTGGCGTTAAATACCCAAACTAAAATGGCTCACTGGGCAGGTTTATCGCCATGAATTTTAAAGACATACTATGTAACTTTTGACCCAAACATCAGCCTGACGTGAGTATTACTGGATGTTTTCTGGGTCAGTGTTCAGTGTGGGACACGTGTTGGCGCTCCGAGGGGGATGCCCTCTCCAGAAACCCGACATTATAACTTTGCATAAGCAGATCTGTCTCTCGTGGATAATGTGACCTGCAGCTTTGCTCTACAGCTGGAAAACACAGTGGGCTGTTCTTCATGCTACTTTTCCTTAAAAGTTGGTCAAATCCGAACAAAGTAAGACGGTGAACATGAGGAGCCCAGAAAGAAAGAACCTGTATAATTTTGTAATCGTGTCGTGTGGCCTGCGGGAAGTTACAGGTTTAGCCCCCTAGCGGCCAAACGTTACACAGTCTCCCTTTAAATAAAACTCATGACAGTCATGAGGAATTGGCTCAAGCAGAGCTGTTAAAGGGTTATTTCAGCCAACACTGTCAGAGCTGGATTTTGTTTAAAGGTTAAACATGCGAGATTCAGACCTGCATGAACAACTCGCCTATAAAACTCCAGAGTCAGAGTTTGGTTTGTCCCTTCTGAGCTACCGCATTTACAAAGACCCAGATATGTTTGGACAGTAACCCAAAACTAAACAACCGAGATGCAATGAGGTTTAATTCAAGGACTCGATCAAAAATATTACAGCACTGCAGAAATTTTAATAAAAACTTCATTTCAGGGGCTCAAAAGTAATCAGACAGTTAAAGTTGCTGTTAGTTTTCTTACTTTTGCAGACAGTTTCTGCCTGGACTCTGCCTGTCGGACCTTCCCTGCAGCCGTCTCCAGCTGCTGCATGTTGGTGGGTTTCAGCTTTAAGTTTAAACAAGTAAAACTCATCGGCAGTCGGGTCGAGATCTGATGACTGTTTCAGAATACTCCGCTTATTTACCTTTAAAGAACCTCACTGGATGCTTTCAGTCAGTTTTGGTTCATCCAGGTGACATCCAGGCATCTGAACAGGAAGTAGATCTCCATAACTCCCTCCCAGCCCCCAGAACCAGGCTGAGAGGCGATCAGGTCGTTTCTGCTGCAGAGCCCCTCCCTGCCCATCTGAGGGCCCCCAGACTGCAGACTGAATCTTTTTAGCATAACATCCAGCTGGTCGCCGGCGCCCAGATATGCATATTGCCAGTCAACATAGCAGGTGCATTTAAATAACTGGGGTTAAACCTTTGTCCCGCGGAAACGGTTAGAAAGCTTAGAGGTCCTCCGTTAGAAGCTTTTCCATTTGGGAATCTAAAATAAGCACGGATTGCTAAAACAGGTGGATATTAACTCCCATTTCATTCCCCATTTTCACTTTTTTTTAAACTCTTTCACTTTGAGATTTTATATTAATAAATATTATTAATATAATGATATTGGGCGGCAGTAGCTCAGTGGATAGAGCAGTCGCCTACTAAACAGGAGGTTGTCCTTGGGCGAGACACTGAACCCTACCCTGCCTCCCGATGTGCCTATCGGGTGTATGAATATGTGTGAATGGTTCGTTTCCACACACCAAGTTCGTTACAATATAGGTGCTGTCCGAATGGGTGAATGAGATGTGTCATGTTAAGCGCTTTGAGTGGTCACATGCATGATTAGAAAAGCACTATACAGTCCATTTATAATTATAATAATAATAGTTATATCAATTATTATTACTGTTATTTTATTTTGCATGTTCTTTTCCATGAATGATGCACTAAATGTTTGTACAGGTGAAAGATGTGTTCAGTCAGATGTGGGATCATTGCTTCCAGCTTCAGACTCGTTTCAGTAACAACCATTTCTTTGGGTTAAAAGTCTCACATTTTGTTCATTCCTGGTGTTTAGGTGGGGATGGATTCCAGTTTTATGATTCACCAGATGGTGTCCCACGCCTTCCATCAGACAGTTTCCCCTCCATCACTCCATGGCTCCGTTTACCATCGGAGATTCTGGTACAACATGGTTTCTACCAGCATGAACCAATCTGACCTTTTTACCTTTTGACATTATTTGCATCTTTATTTTTCAGGTCATCCACCAGATTTAAATATCAGTTTTCAGTCCGTGTTGCTAAAAACTCCACTTTTCTTCCGATGAAGTGTTTTTTTTTGTTGATTTGGACGTTTACTTGATCGCTGTTGTCAGCTTTCTAGCAGACACCTAAAGGTTTTCGGGCAAAGGTAACTGGGATTTGGAAGTCTTCATAAAAACCCTCCACATGTTTAATAACCCTGGCCATGTTTACACGAGTTTCACTTTCTTTGATTCAGAATTACAGTTAATTCTGCTTCAAACAGGTGACAATGAGCATAAAACACTTCATTCCTGATTAAATGTTAATTCTGAGTGAAATTTAATTCTGAATATAGAGGCTGGCTTGTTCCACGTTTAATCCTGACTCAGATAATTCCTCTCTCCTCCTCTATCATGGAAACCTAAGTGTTTTCTTCTTTTAGAAGTGTGGCCTGACGGACCGGATCATGTTTCCCCCTCATGCTTCTGGGAGACTTTTTTTCTGGTAGGCTTGTTTTTTGATTTTGTTTATCTTTAGTAAGATGAAAACGTAAAGCGAGAAATCTCTCAGATTTTCTAAACGTAACCAAAATAAAATAATTCAGTCAGAATCACAGCACAGTTTTCCATTTTTAACCATCCATCCATCGCTGTCACCACTGAACGTAAATGTAAAGCAGGAGCATGGACAGATCCCGTACAGGATGGTGCGGTACGTTGGACCAGCAGCTGCACCCGTTCTCTGATCCCAGTCTGAGATACTGGAGTCTGACTGGTGTAATGGAGCTCCTTTAAACTTCTCTCACTGCTCCATTTGCACAAAAAGGACAAACTTGTGGAGGATCTGATGCTTTCCTGGAAAACCTCCGCTATCTGAGGCCACAGCTAAAGAGGAAGACACGCATCTCAACAAATATGTTGTTAGATTAAAACCAGAACCGCTTCTGCCAAAAATTTCCCACAAAAAAGTCCAGTGTTGGTTCGTCCACACTGAAGCGCCTGCTGCAGCGGAAAGCGTTCGGCTAAAGCTGCGTTAACTGCTGCTGAGCTGCTTATGGCAGCAGGATAGCAACGCTTCGAAACGGCCATTTATCCTCCTGACCAGGGAAAAGTCTCGTCTCCTGGAAGAACCTGCTTTAGCCCACTTTAGCTGCTAAACGCCCCACATAAAATGGTTACTGCAAACAGAAAAAATGACTCTTGATTTGTATAAAAACCCTGATCAGAGCAGCAGACTCAGGCTAGGAGATGCTTTCTGCTCCGACAGTAAAAGCCTGAAGCAGAGCAGCTGCTGCTCAAACCACTGAACCAATGAGCAAACACGCTCCTCCTCTCAGCGTTCCTCACTTCCTCCTCTCAGCCTGCTCGGGTGGGAAAAACAACCCAGACGGTTCCAAATGTTGACAGCCAGATGATTTAACAAGGCTCATTCAGAATCAGTTACACATTTTTACCCACAGCTTTTTACAACCCCAGTAAACTCAGAACCGATTACGCTCCAAAGGCCTCAGAAACGTCCACAAAAAAACTTTTAAAGACATGAGGAAAGGTCTGAACAGATATTTAACAGAGAACACTTTGCATCCGTTTAGGATGATGTATGAGAGAAAGGATGGTTTCTCCAGTGAACCAGAACTTTGTAATCACAGCGTAGTTTAATGGTGAAATAAATCCTGCTGGTTACACAACGCTGGATGAAAAAGAAGTGCAGCCTCAGCAGAGGGACGGTCGCCTCCTTGTGTTTTCTCATCTTTCTATCTTTTACATGTGACCTCGAAACCCAGAGCTGCACAAAACAAGATGTTTCAGGGGGGCGGACTGCTTCTCCGACCTTTTGACCGTACCAAGGTAACATGTTGGACTAAAGCAGTGGTTCCTAACCTGGGGGTCTCCACAAAGCACAGGGGGTCAGTTTTACAGCGCCTGTATGATCTGCATGTTTTCTTCTTCGTTGGTGGTCTCCTTCAGTAGGATGCAGCGCGGCTCTGACGGGGATACGTTTTGTAAAAGTCAGCGTTTAAATGCAAACTCTGTCTGGAAGAACGTAAACCAAACCATCAGACTTTCCTGGTGCAGATTCATCGTAAGCACGGAAAGTCGTTAATCTGCTGAAAGAAAAGATCTGAGAAAGTTAAGTTTGACTTAGAGATGCACCGAGTTTTTGGCCCATACCGATATCCGATATTACTATCTTTGCAATGACCGGTATTTACCGATATATATACGCTTTTTAAGTTCAAGATGTCCAGTTTCTGCATAAAAATGAAAGCTAATGTTAGCAGCGTTAGCTACCACTCGCCTGGCCTCCAGTTAAACTCCCACAATGCAAACAGCCAGAAATAAACACCTGCCGTTATCGGCCCGGTTTAACTTATTGGACTGATACATCTGCTGATACCGATATTAAAGCCGATACATCGTGCATCTGAAGGTTTGCTTCCACAGTACTCTCCGTCGTCTCTCAGAGCGCTTCCACGTGAAAACTAACCTTTTCTCGTTCTTTCGGCTTTGAGAACAAGAACAATTTTCTCATTTCTGGTGGAGGAAGGAACAAGATTAAGCAGCAAACCAGGAGTTGAGCTTATTTTCAATCAGCTTTGCCAAACGGGCAGATGGTTCCTAAGGAGCCAGCATGTCTGCGTGTTAGCGGTGAATGCGGGTGCAATGAACGGCGGGGGGGCAGTTCGGTCCCCTAACTCCCACCAAGCAACGTCTAACCGGCACAGCAGAGGTGATGATGACGCCTCAGTAAAGAGTCCGTGAACAGAACTTCCTCCGACCTTTGCTTTCTCTGGAGTTTCCTTTAAGTCGGGATAAAAGTAAGTGGAAATGTTTTTATTTTGTCCAACAAACGTTTCTGAGGTTATTGAACTTTTAGAGGAAGAGGAGCTCCGACTGCTGCCAAAAACATGACGACAGCTGCTGCTCAGAGACCTTGGCCTCCTTTTAGACCCAATCAGGTTCATGAGCCAAACAGGCCGTTCAACTGAAGCAACCACACACAAATCCTTACAGATGTTTATTGTATTTGCTCAAACACAAAAGTGCAAACAAAGGAAAAAATCCATTAAATAATCCCCTAAAAAAGAAACGGTTATTAAAAGTTATTTTTATAAAAGAGGAGGTAATCAATCAGAAATGATCCCCAGTTATAAATCCTGATCGTTGCAAATTAAACTGCTGTCACTTTGCTTTTCACTCCTGCTTGATGCAAGCAACAAAGTGGTGCCAACGTCGGGGAAAAAACAATTATGTAAGGCGTGCGTGTAAATCGGCTCGGCAGCAGAGCCGCTGGGACCTGGAGCAGCCTGGTACCCAGCGAGAGATTTTAAACCTGTGGAGAAAAAAAGCTGCCGAGCTCTACGTCCTGGGTTTGGTGGCGAAGGTGAGGTAGCCCGTGTGAGCGGGCATTTCTCTGGGCGGCGTGGTGGTCTTCAGCGTGGAGGCGGCGTGTGATGGAGCCCCAGCAGAGGCGTCGGGGCCGAAGTCGGGCAGCGGCAGCGAGACGGTGCGGACGTCGTGGACTCTCAGCAGGACCTCCACGGTGCTGATCTCCTGGAAGCCGTGATCGTCCAGCGCCTCGCACGTCCTCTGCACCTGCTCGATGCACGGCGAGAAGGAGCACAGCCGGCCTCCTGCAGGACAGAGCGCAGCGTTTAAACGCAGCACAGTCACCTCCTCACCCCCAGTCTGCAGGCAGATCAGACGCAACCTCTCCTGTTTTACATGAGTACAGGAACTGCTAGGAAAACTAGAATCTGCTGGAAAAGTTGCTTTATTCAGGCAACTCAGCATAAAAGGTGAAATCAAAACATTTATGTACAGATTTTACGTTCAGAGGCCTGACAGTTTTCCATTTAAAATCCATTTTTTATTCATTTCAAGCAATATTCTCATTTTCTGAAGCTGCAAATCCTGATCAGCAAAATCAGAACAAATAAAGGCTGAAATATAGGATTTCTGGTTATGAGCACCACCGCTAACGAAACAACATCCTGCTGCTTCCTCGTTTGGCATCATGGGAAACTCAACAAGTCTGGTTCATCCTCAGTTAACAGACAGCTGGAGATTCATCACTGCAAACGTTACTATGCAGGTATAAAGGCTCTCTCCGTCCCACAGACGGACGCGCTTCAGTCAGAAACGTGCAAACAACTACAGCTAAAGACCTCGTGCAGACAGAGTGTAACCAGTGAATGAATCTCATTTAACTGCCACAGGCGCCCTTCATCCTGTAATAAAAATCTAAGAAGGAAAAACTTTAATAAGGAATCATTAATGATTGATAATTGATTGTTAATCCTCCAGATAATCAATTAAGACAATTTAATCGATTGCCCATCCTGCAAACTATAAGCAGGTAGAAGGAAACCCAAAATGTTTGACCCCAGTGATGCAGTCGCAGGCATAATCTGGACCGGGTCGGTGTTTTCTGACCCATTTCACTGCCCCCCCCCCCATGTTTCTGACACATTTAAACACCGAGGGTTTGTTTTTAACTCTAAAATCTGTTCAACATTTTTACCTTCGGCATCACTGCTGATCTTAAAAAGTGTATTTTCTTCCCTGAAAACATCCGAGAAAAAAGAAAAACCATCCAGATTGTGACCCTGATGAGCGTTAGGAACACATCTGCTCCTGCTCTGGGGAAACCCATGATA
>JBBBVT010000021.1:22788638-22799219 GCA_037177035.1 Craterocephalus eyresii
AGGTAAACCTTCATTAAAAGGAGGTAAACCTTCATTAAAAGGAGGTAAACCTTCATTAAAAGGAGGTAAACCTTCATAAAAAGGAGGTAAACCTTAAAAAGGTGGATCTGCCGCTTGGTCTCTCTGGCGGGCAGCAGGCAGCCACAGGTAAACTCTCCCCCTGAGCATGAATCCCGCTCAGCCTTCCCGCCGTGGCACCGACCGCCGGGCTCTCTGCATGCTCATGACCCGTGAACCAGAGAGGACGCTGCAGCGAGGCGGTTTTCATCATTAACCCTCACACCGATGCAAACAGACGCCCGAGTGGAGAGGAAGCAGCCCGACCCGCGGCGACGCCGGAGACGGCGCCTCTCGCCTACCTGCGGGTGAGCTTGGACGTGAGTTTGGAGAAGAGGTTGCTGGTTCCACGGCTGCGGGTCTGGGAGAGCGGGGCGGCGTCGTGGGAGAGGGTGGGCGAGGCCGGCGGCCCGTTGTACGTGGCGGTGCGGCGGTCTCTGGGCTGGCCGCCGTGGAAGGTGCTGCGGCTGGCGGTGCCGCGGGGGAAGCGCAGGCGTTCGGGCGTGGTGGCGTTGCTGATGCTGTGGGTGGACGCCACCGGGTTCCTCTGGCCGCCGGGCGACACCGCAACGCTGCTGAGGGGGAGGAGGAGGGAGAGGTCATCACCGGCGGGTTTTACAGTGGCACCGCGTTTCCATCGCAGACGCAAACGTCAGCCGGAACGGGACGTAACGCGCGGCTGCGATGGGAAAAGCGCCGTGCAGCTTTCTCCTGCTCGTCTCTAAGCGGCAGCTTGTTAACCCCGATGCATTTCTAACTGTTGCAGCAGCTTCCAACTAAATGCAAACTGCAAGTTAGACGCCAGCAGGGTGGGAAACTTCAACCAGGAGCCCCAGGTAAGAAACACATGGTAAACCTCCAGTAAGATACCGCGGATCTCAAGAGTGAAGGGCAGGAGTGGCTTTAGCCCCTTAATGTCTGAATTTATTCAAGTTTATATAAAATTAAAAAACAAAAACAAGAAAAAGAAAAGAGAGACAAGGAGAGAAATGGGAAAGGAGAAGGGAAAGAATAAAATAAATGTATTAAATTGTATTTATCTTTTTTTTTTTTCATTTTAAATTGTGAAAAAAAATAACAGTACATAAAAATTAAGACTTTAACAAACCACTTATTTCTTTTAATCCAATAATTTGATAACACTTTTTTTTATAAAGAAAGCTTATTTAATATTTACTTATTTTTCAATCATTCTTAAAAATTATTCTTATCATTACCAATTTTATTTAATACATGTGCTTTTATTCACTCTTTATATCATTTATACCCAAGCGAATTTCATTTTGTCCCGGCCTTTTTTCCCCTCTGCATTTATTTTGTTTTTGTATAACTGCGCATAAATTTAGGCATTAGGGGGTTAATTCATATTACACCCTTAATGGCAGAAACTGTATTTGTTATATGCCTGAAGCTTTAAATCAAAGCCTCATCTGTGCAAAGTATGGCCATTTTAGGGGAGGAAAATACGTGATGTAAATAAATAATAAACATTTTAGGGGATGTTTAGAAAAATAAAGACAGGAAAAGGTAGTTTTCCCACCCTGAGCATCAAGCTGTAGATTTACAGGCCGAGTTGCTGCTCGGTTAGAGTAAACAGTAGCAGAATGACGAAGGGTGCTGGGACAGCGGGGGGAGCGGCGGCGCTCTGCCGTCCCGGAGGAGGCGACGGGTGAGGGGATCCAGGCGGAGAAGATCAGGGCTCAGAGATCTCAGCGGAGGATGGAGGTTAGACAGGTTGTTATTTAGATGTTTGCAGTTTGCTGGTTTATGGTCAGCGGAGGAACGGTGGAAACGGGGAAAAATATAATCACACAGTTTCACAGGGAACTGGTTTCCAGCGTGTGGATTCATATTTTCCTCTGATTGTTCCTCTGCTCGTTTATCAGCGTCTGAAATCGAAGCTCAGCGAAAGCTAAAAACAAGAACATTTAATGTTTAACTGATTTTAGGGATGTAAACATGAACTTCAAATATAATTTGTGTCAGTCTGAGTGTTCAGATTCGTTACTTGATGGTAAATGAGCTGAAATAATTTACTTAAAATAAACAGGGACATTTTGGCCTTTTTACCGTCCTGTAGAAGGATTGCATTAAAAACACAGAAACCCAGTCAAACCATTAAAGCTGAAAATAAATACCTGTTGGTTTTCACAGGGTTCTGTTCAAGTTTATTTACAAAAGTGCAACTTACAAAACTGAGTCATTTTTAGGATAAAATAAAGTCACATTAGTTTAGGATCTAAAAACAAATGGATCAGCATCATATTTCTAAACCTGCGTAAAACAAAGATGCTGATTTACATACGGTCTCTCAGAAAAGCATCTAAAATGATTTCAGCTGCATTAAAAAATGACCAGAAGGTTATTTTCCAGCTGCTGTGCAGAGGCGAGTAGTTTAATGCCAGCTGATAAAGCATGTCAAGGTGCAGAGTTGGCGAATAACTCACATAACTCACTAACTTTCATCAATGAGAAAACTACTAAAGACTGGCACGACTTCACAGAGGTAATATTAGAAATTATATAATCAAAAAAAATTGTTATTTTTTTACTATATTTTAAAGTATAAAAGAAAATGTTAAAAAACAAACAAAAATTTCTTAATTTATGGATTAAAATATTTCTTCCTAAAAATATCTAACCTACACATTTATAGATACACAATTAGCAAATTCTTCCAAATAAAAGTAAAAATGAATTACACAAAATAAAACAAAAAATTTAATATTATACTACACTTACATTTTATATGAAGACATTTATTCAATTTTATATTAGAAAATACAGTTTATAAATAAATGCCAAATCTACCTAAATATATAAGTTATTGATCATATATAATTTCATACAAAGCAAAATTTTCAAATACTAATTTTATTAAATTTAAATGAATTCAATAAAAACTTTTTCCTCCTTTTTAATATTTAACATTTCTTGTATATTTGCTTTATTTAGATTTAAATAAAAAATGCATACTGTATATAAAAAAAAAATCCTCTTTTTTTTTTTTTATAAAGCAGCTGGTGGCAGATGATGAGCATAAATTTCAGACTCTCCCAGAAACCTGTGTGGTAGCTGTTCAGTGCAGGAGATGGTGTCCATGCCGTGGGTTACAGAGTGAAGCGGGCTGCATGTGTGGGTTAGCGAGGGGCCAGACGGGGGCTGAGACAGGACAGGAGACAGACAGGGGGTTGGGGGCCCTGCCGTCTTACTTGGGCGAGCAGTAGTCCAGGGCGTAGTAGGAGTGGGGCAACGTGGCCCAGCCTGCCGGGCAAGCGTACAAAGGGCCGACGGTTTGATACCTCAGCCGCACCGAACTGGACGAGGCACCGAACACAGCGGCCGCAAAGGCAGAAGAGGGGCTAGTGGCACAAGCCATCTCAGTCATGCTGGTCATGCCACAACCAGGGAACAAAGTTGAAACAACAGAAAGACCCAAAATCACAAACAGGCAGAAATAAAAGCAAAGATCATCAGAACAAGGGAAAACAGAAGAAACCAGGCGGTGAGTGCACTTCACCAGCGAGGTGAGAACGAGGCGTTACGTGGTGGAGGCGGCCGGAGGAGGACAACGCTCGGCTCTCACCTGTTCTCCTTCCCGTTGGGGATGACCGAGAGGCGGTCGGCGTTGTTGCGGTCGCTGCAGACGTACGTGTTCCTCCTGGTCATGCCTGCAGACGCCGTGTTATTCTGCAGAGCAAAGACAGCGAGAGTGAGAGCTGCACGGCTGGAAACGTGGACGTGGCTGACGGCTTTCCTCCCACTGCTTCCTGTCCTGATCCTGCAAATGAAATCAGCTCTGAACAGGAGCAGACGGAGCGTCTCTCCCCGTCCCGCCTCCTCCGGAACAACGAGGCCTTTAATGGAGTCCTTTCATGTCGGAGGAGCCGTCAGAGACTCGCTGCCCTGGAAAAGCCCCAGAGCAAAGTCAGATCCCAGAGATGCAGGCGTGGGACTCACACTCGGGCGGGTGGGGGCTCCTTTCCTGCGGTCGGGGATGTCGGCCTTGTTGGGGTTGTTGGCGTTGCCCAGCAGGGGGCTGGAGGGCGGAGCGCCGCGGCCGCCGGGCGTGCCGGGCTTACGGAGCTGCACGCCGTCCTCCTTCACGCCGCCGTCGCCCGTGGACGTCTGACTCCGCTTCGGATGGGCCATTCCTGGAGGGACGTTATGACCAACTACGGGGAGAAAACATCACTGAAATGCTTGGATCTAAGACCAGATTTGGACTCGAAGTGAGACGGAGGACATTTTAAGGACAGAAAAACAATTCGGTTCAGAGCTTCACATCCATCTAGCAGAGGCGGCTGATTAAAAAGCCTGATCTCAGAGGCTTCACACAAGCTAACGTGAGCCTGCAGAAGCCGCCGCATTCGCTCCGAACCGGCAGACAAAGAAACCCCTCACCTTGCTCGCTGTAGCGCCGCTGCTTGTGATTGGACGAGACGCTCCGCTGGACTTTGAGGTGCGAGGGCGACTGGCCGTTGAGCTCGCTACTGGGCCGGGGTTTGGCCAGCGACAGGTTGCTGCTGGAGGCCGACTCGCTGGGCTCCAGCTGCAGGAAGAGACGCCGTCAGACATGGCAGGAAAAGCGCAGCGGCGGCAGAAAGCTGCACGGAGCCACCGTACCTCAGACGCCTTCCTGCCCAGCAGCAGGTACGTGGCCGTCATCTCGTCATACTTCATCTTGGCCAGAGAGTCCTGGATGTCGTCCAGGTTGTAGCCCATGCCCACCATCACGTCTGCGAGGACGACAGCAGAGGCTCGTTTTAACGACGACAACGACGATCACAAGCTGCTTTTTTAACGACACATCCAACGTTTCCCGCCCCAAACCACACAAACGCAACATTCCCTGCAGATAATAAACTCCTACGCAGAAATCTTTAGCTTATTTTTAACAAATATTTGGAAATTAAGAACCTGTACAACATCAATTATTTGGAAACTATGATTTTATTTCCTAGCAAACTCTACTAATAAGAAAAAAATGACACTTATTAAAAACAAACCATGGTACTTTAGCTTTTACTATAAAAACCATTAAGTTCTATAGTTTGCAATCATAAAATATTTCCTTTTCTTTAAATATGAATAATAATAAAATAAATATAAAAAAAGTGTAGAAAATGCCTCAGAAATACAATAAACGTATTTATGATGTCATTCTTCTTAAGCAGCTGTTTACAGCCAGACTGGTGGGTACTGGTTGGTCACACTTTCTTCATCTCATCTTCCTCACTCTCCCGCTCTTCATCATACAGAAAATCATTTCATAAACACTGTTTGATGCACGGAAAGCCAGAGCTTCAGGATGCAGGACATGCCAGAGCGCTGCCTCGCGGCAGCAGTGATGATGGATCCTCGGTTACGGAGGTCAGGCCGGTTACATAAATGTTCCCTGTTGCTCCGATCACATACAACGGGACATTTGGAAAAACAAAGAGCTTCTGTACTTCCCGATATTTAGCAATGAGTTAAAAATACATCAGACATCTGCTGAGTGATGCTATTTTCTGTTTAAGACTAAAGTAAGCCCCGTCGTGTTCAGGGTCAGGGTTACCTCCCTGCTGAACACGACGCTAAATCCTCTGATAACGATATTAAAGAAGGAAATCTGCTCAAATGTGAAACTCCGCTTTTATTCATTTGAGCAACGTCGACATTTAAAAAAAAAGATAATGAAACAAACTTCTCATTAAATCTGAGACGATGAACTTTAAAATGAAATGTTTGCTTGGAGTTTTGAGTATTGCCGCTGAAAAAGCTATAACAAGAAATCGGCTTAAATGAGCCGTAACATCTATTGGTAGCTGCTATGAACGGACATTATTTTGACATTTTAAAATGGAAAAGATGACTTATTCTTTATTTCATTGCTTTTAGCTTTCTGAGAATTTATTGCACCTGTTCTCGCGTATGCATATAAATAAATTTAGGAGTTAGACATGAATACGTACTATATCGATATGTGTGTGTATGAAAAGGTATGACGACGCATCCCCCCCTATTATCATTATTATTATCATTATTATTTTGGTTATTTGTCTATCTTGTGTTTTCCCCCTTAATGCCTCTTTGTTGGGTGTAGGTTTATAAATAAAAACATATATATAAAAAAGAGATGATGTTTAGAGAAAGGGCTGAGGTGTTTCTTATGATCACGGGGGCAGCTTATATTCGTTGGGGTATTTATGGACTCGGTTAACCTCAGAGGAAATTCCTCTGAGCTTTTTAGTGATGTTCAATAATCTAGCATTCATCAGGAATTAATGAAAATATCTAAATCTGTTTACCAGAAGTAAAAGCAACTTTTAATCTCTTTGAATGGATTAATTCTGCATAACAGGTAAAAAATAAATTTTTCTGTAATAACAGCATGAACCCTGTTGCAGACCCCCCCCCCCCAATCCAACATGGCTGCCACTGCCAGCTCCGGCTACATTCCCGCTGCGCGTTTTGATGTTTTTGGTTTCTTGTGTGGTTGTTGACACCATTTAAACCCAGCCTGCATGAGCAGAGGAAGGCGCGATCGCTTCTCATACAGAGGTAAATAATAAGCTGCAGCTTCCAGCTTGTGTTTCAGATAAAACACCGTGATTTCTATGTGATCTTAGCGTGCCGCGTCTCCACTTTAACCTGCATTAGGCGCGTGGTGTGTGTCTGTAAAAGACAACAGTTTAGACCAGTCACATGCTTACAAATGCTAAATATTCCCTAAAAAATATGTTGTTATCTTCCACATTTTGTTAAAAAGGGCCAAAAAAAGACTTCAGGTTAGAAAAAAGGGACTTTTCTCCCCCGTTACTCTCGGTTGGGCTTTGAAAGGGTTAAAGACGCTGGAAGAAGTAGGACATCATCTCTTCTGAACATCATTACAGCTCTAATAACATTTTGTTTGCTTTGCGCGCAAAACAAATGTTTTTGTCTCTCCATTATTATGTTCAGTAACTTTGAGCTGAATTTAGACTCCAGAATTAAATTTAAGCTGCAGGCGTGACTGCAGTCATAATATCCCAAACAGATGATCACATTCTCTGAGGCTTTTTTTGTCTGAGTCATAAATATTCCTTTCTGAACCCATCGTGCTCGGTTTCCCTGCTTTCTCTTCGGGGCGAGCATGTGCGAGCACCAGAGCTGCCGTTACGTAAGCGCTGCCTCCCTTCCATCCCAGCTTCCATGCAGGAGGCTTCCATCGCTGCCCTCCCGCCCCGCAGCAGCACAGCTCCTCTGCATTCATTCATCTCTGCTTTTAAAGCTCTTCGGCTCCAAGAAGACGAGGCTGCTTTTACATCGACATTTAAACGGTTCGTGATTTTCCCCTCACATTAAAAACGATAAGCACGAGTGTCTAACGGGAATAAATGAAGGCGTGCACCTTCCCGACTGCAGCACTGGGCATGAGAAGCGACGCGGTGAAATGGTGTTTGGGGCGTCTTTACCTATTCTTTTCTGGTCGGAGATGTCCAGTTCCGGCTCTGTGTAAGGCTTCAGTTCGTCCTCTTCAAATCCCGCGTTGATCCATCGATCCTTCATGATTTGCTGCAAACAGAAGGGACATGTTTTCAGTCCGACGATGCAGGATTTATGACCAAGCACAATAAACATACACAAATATACCACTTCGTTTTTATAGTTAGAACAAACACACTTTGCTTGCATTTGTGCATATTTGAGCTTTGCTCCTGCGTCACTAAATACGTCACGCTATCGAACTGTGTCGGCTCCCGTTTGCAAGCGCCGGTACTTAGAACCGGGAGCAGATCGATGAGCTCTCTGGGGTTTTAAGAAGAGCCGAGCCAAACTAATTATCCCTGATGGGGCTGTGATGTAACCGCCACAGCTCGGGTCAATCGCGTGAAGCCGGCAGATGCGACGCTCAGAGTCCGGCCAGACGTTCCCGTCTTAAAATCACTCCAGTCAGCTGGGCAGAATCCAACAAGCCATGAAATAAATCAGCTCTTTCATTGAGCCGCAGGTTCCAAAAATACACTTAAGAAATGTTTTATGTGCAAATGACGTCCCAGAGAGAGCAAGGGCTAAAAGACCATCGCTGACACTTTGATGTGTGGAACGAGTCTCCCGCCTCCAGCAGATGATTCAGTGATAAATTATGAAAAACTCAGCAGCAACGTGAGCGTCTTAAATCTTTAACTGGGACCGGTTCGTAGGAGGAACCATCTCAGGGTTTACGGCTTTTTCCTCGCTCATGAAACAGTCCACTGCTGCAGAGACAACGTGCAGCTGATGAACGGCTGCTGCAGGGAAAAATAACCAGTCATGGCTAATTTGTTATGGAACTACACTTCTAAAATGTATGCTTATACAGCAACCTGGGTCTGGGACCGACCAGGGAGTCCCCCGAAGAGCCGGGGGTCCCGCGTGATTAATGTTCACGAGCTGCTGTACAGCAGGAGTGTCCAGCTCCGGCACTCCAGGTTTTCCATGTTTCCCTGCTCCAACACACCCGACTGAAGTTATTTAATCTGGATCCATTCAACCTGACGCAGGTGTGTGGAAGCAGGGAAACAGGGAAAACACAGCGGCCCTCGAGGACCGACTTTGGACACCCCGGCTGTACAGCATGCTGTCAGTGTGCCGGTGGCGTCATGGAGGGACGGGACTCTGCAGGATCCAAGGGGAGAATCTGACTTTTCAAAGCATGACAGCAGCATGGTTCCAGCATGGGGGCCATGGGTTTTACCGTTTGCATGAAGGGGTCGCAAAGGGCAACAGGCTGGGAACCACCACTGTGAACCACATATTACGTGCTTTTTACATACGTTGTAGAGATGTGTGTAAAAATGAGTGATAGAGATATATAAAGATGATCTATCATTACACATTTTGGGTCGCTGCGATTTTGATGCACATTCAGCTGAAAAAATGGGCTAAAAAGGTTTTTCTATAATCTAACATACTATCTTTTGTTTTGGTTGGTTATTATAGTCTATATAAAATGATAAAACATAAAACACCACTGACCAAAACGGCTTCTGATTTACTAACTCATTACTCTCAAAAACAACCAAGAACATTATTTCATATGGTTCTTTTTGGGTAAAGGTGGGAAAAAACTAAGAAAAACGCCAAAAATATGTGATTAAACTCCAATATTTAAAGTGTAATTTAACTATAAATACAAAATATAGTAACAGTAGACAGAAATTCTAGTTACTCATAATAATCACGATAAAATCAGTGTAATAAATTCTAAATGTAAATAAAATCATTTATAAAAACTATGATTACAATAAAAATATGAAAATTAATCATAATGTAAGATTAGTTAAAAGAAAAATTTAAATGTAAAAAAAAAAATTAAATAATTTAATTATTCTAAAACTAGCATAGACAGATTAATAACCATTATGATAAAATAAATAATATATTGAATTCTAGATGTAATTAAATAAACTCCAATACATTTTAAAAATGTGAATTAAATATTAAATCATTTCAGATTTCATTGTGTTAAATGAGCGCATGGCCTCCAACAATCCAGTGGCCTCAGCTTACTGATAAAAGTGAGACGTGAGCACCGAATTATTTTTGTTGTGGAAAAAGGAGGAAAAAAAGAACAAAACGACATAAAAGATGCATGAATCATGACGACGACGTGGTGAAGGAGCAGAGTGTGGGCCGGGGTCAGAGGAGGCGATGCAGGGAGGAGATGCATGGACTGAGGGGGGAGAGGACAGACGGCATTCTCCGACGATGCAGACGTGCAATAAGAACTGAGAGTATATTTACGTTTTCCGCGTCCTCCCTCACCTCGAGAGTACCGCGTTTGGCCGGGTTCAGCACCAGGAAGCGCTTCAGGAGGTTCTCGCAGTCCGTGGACATGTAGAAGGGGATGCGGTACTTCCCTCTCAGCACGCGCTCCCGCAGCTCCTGCAGACAGCGGCAGGAAGTCAAACCCAGAACATGGCGAGCATCGGTGCCGTGGTTACGGTGCAGCACACGCCGCCCCACCTTGAGGTTCTGGCCGTCGAAGGGCAGCGAGCCGCTGACCAGCGTGTACAGGATGACGCCCAGGCTCCAGACGTCCACCTCCGGCCCGTCGTACTTCTTGCCCTGGAAGAGCTCGGGCGCGGCGTACGGCGGCGAGCCGCAGAACGTGTCCAGCTTGTTGCCCATGGTGAACTCGTTGCTGAAGCCGAAGTCAGCGATCTTGATGTTCATGTCTGCGTCCAGGAGCAGGTTCTCAGCCTGCAGGGAGGGAGACGCAGAGAGAGTCTTTGAAATGTGGACATGTAATAATCTGGCCAAATAACCTGATAAAACCTTGCAGGTCTGTAGCTTTCCCCATTCCTAAACTTCCATTTTCTCCAGAAGGAATTTTGTTCCGCTCTAATTTCAGTTTCCCAAAGCGTCTTTTACATTATTAGACTTATTCTGTAAAGCTGTGGTTCCCAAGCTTTTTGATCTGGAGTCCCCAGGATAACAGCCTCACACACCTGCAGAGTATGCAGGAACCTCACACACCTGCAGAGGAGGCAGGAACCTCACACACCTGCAGAGTAT